>CAUYRH010106822.1:0-36782 GCA_963574655.1 Perodicticus potto
TTCTTTTTTTTTTTGAGACAGAGCCTCAAGCTGTCACCCTGGATAGAGTGCTGTGGCATCACAGCTCACAGCAACCTCCAATTCCTGGGCTCAAGTGAGTCTCCTGCCTCCGCCTCCCAAGGAGCTGAGACTACAGGCACCCACCACAACGCCCCGCCGTTTTTTGGTTGCAGCCGTCATTGTTGTTTAGCGAGCCCAGGCTGGATTTGAACCCGCAAGCTCAGGTGTATGTGGTTGGCACCTTAGCCCGTTGAGCCACAGGCACCGAGCCGATCTGTCCCCTTCTTGTCCGTCCCCTGCTATGGCTGAAGGAGGTTATTTCCCAAATCCCTGTCTGGGCTCATTGCCTCCAGGCTGTTGTCCAGCCTCTGTAGCTGCACATTGGACCTTATCTGCCCATCACGGACAGTGCCACCAGTCATCTCCTCCAGGTTTCCATCATCTCCCAGCCTTTTTTTTTGTTATTATTTTATTTATTTATCTTTTATTATTTTTTGAGGTACAGTCTCATTCTGTTGCCCCATGCTAGAGTGTCGTGGAGCCAGCCTACCTCACAGCAACCTTAAACTTCTGGGTTCAAGCCATCCTTCTGTCTCAGCCTCCCAAGTAGCTGGGACTACAGGTGCCTGCCACAATGCCCGACTAATTTTTCTATTTTTGTTTTTTAGTAGGATGGGGGTCTTGCTCTTGCTCAGGCTGGTCGCAGACTCCTGAATTCAAGCAATCCACCCACCTCGGCCTCCCAGAGTGCTAGGATTATAGGCATGAGCCACCGTGCCCAACTTGTCTCCAAGTCTTTACCAAGTCTGGCCATGCCCCCAGCTTCACCATATGGGGGCAGTGGCCAAGTCCCATCCTGAGACATCATTAGGCATCTTTCTCAATTGTGTCCCTGTTTCCTTTTCTCTGACTGCCCATGAAACAGGATTCTTCCTGGACCTTGGTGTTTGCTGCAATGGAAAGGGTTTCTTTCTGCCCCAACTTTCCCCACATTGAATCCTGTGGGCACCTGGATACCCTGGGAACTCTAGTTCTCTCAGTCTTAGAACCTGGGGTGGACAGAGAGTCCCTACTCACCCCACAGGAATGACCTAGGCGCTTGCTCTCCTGTCCTCAGGGCCTGTCTTCCCTCTTTATATATAAATAAAAGCATCACCCCAAGTCCATGTTCAGTGGGAAGCAAGCCTAGCATTGCCCTAGATCTGAGGATTCCGCGGAGACTTTCATTTCTATGGCTGGCTCTGACTTTGATCTCCTGAGTCCACTGAATTTGTCATCTGTCCCTCAATTGACCCCCGGTGGCAGTTCCCTTCTTTGTACCATGCATCAGCTCAAGGGGACACAGACCACTTTCCTCAATTTCTCCAAAGTATCACTCAGACAAGGCAGTGGTGTGTAGAGGAATTATATTTCCTGTTCTTGAGGAATATTTTTAAACACACTCACAAAAAAGGCAAGCAGGATCTTGCCTTTTATTAATACTTCCTAATTTATGCAGCTAATTTCATGTATTTTTAACAGGTTCATCATGTTTCTGGCAGTTATAACTTCTTTCTTTTCTGGCTTCACTCTCTGATAACACATTTCTGGACTGTGACTCACCCGAGGTTGTCCCACAGCTGGTGCTTAAACCCAGTCTTTTTGTTTCATTCTAACATGCTCCCCTGCCCTCCTCCTTGGTTATAAAAAAAATAGTGGCTAATAACCAGATTATGAGCAGACATGGGCAGCTGGCTGGGACACTTGCTCACCCTCAGTCGAGTGAGTGTCCGGGCTCTTGCTTCTGAGAGGAAAGATGCGTCACCCTGAACCAGTCACAGTCTTCCCCTCAGGCTTTCCTGTCACCACGGCATGTCCAAAGGCAGAAGATGGGCCACACGGGGAGAATGGGGAGCAGGACAGAGCTTGCCCCTGCCCCAGGAGACAGGCAGCGCCAGGTCCATACCCCAAACTCCCTCCAAAGCCATCTGGCCCACAGACAGCACATTTACATCCTCTGCAATTTTATTTCCAATGTCACAACCAGAAGTTTCTGGAGAATTCCTCTCTGGAATTCTCTCTCACACACTTTTTTTTTTTTTTTTAAATAAAGAACTCAAAATATTTCCAAGTCCCAGGAAAGAAATCTCTATTTCGGGAGAAGAAAATAGAATTTAAAAAGCAAGTTTATTAGGGAGGAGAGGGGAGGGGGAAGGATGGGTGGAGGGAGGGTAATCGGTGGGACCACACCTACGGTGCATCTTAGAAGGGTACAGGTGAAACTTACTGAATGCAGAATATAAATGTCTGAACTCAATAACTAAGAAAATGCCATGAAGGCTATGTTAACCAGTTTGATGAAAATATTTCAGATTGTATATGAAACCAGCACATTGTACCCCATGATTGCATTAATGTACACAGCTATGATTTAATAAAAAAAAATTAAAAAGCAAGTTTATTTATTATTATTATTATCATTTTGGTATCCTTTGGGGTAGCTACACTAACCTTTATTTCCTACACAAAAATCAGGACAAGAAATTTGACAAAGACTTCCGTGCCTCTTCCAGACTGGCCCTGGTGTGAGAGGCAACCTAGGATGCCCAATATTATAATTTGGGAAACAACTCTAAGACAAATAAGACTAGGCTTTCTAAAAACAAGATTCAATGATCCTGTCCACTGAGGACCACGGCATATATATCCCCTTCATAAAGGCTCTGAAAAGTCCTGCAATAGGAAAACACATTTAACTTTGTGAACTCAGTGCTTCTCAAACTTATAAAAGCACTTATTTCCTTGAAATTTTTTGTTATGGTAAAATACAGATAAGATAATATTTATCACTTTCACCATTAAGTGTACAACCAGTGGCGTTAAATAAATTCATAATGTGTAACCATTACCACTGTCTATGCCCCAAACTTTTTCATCATTAACAACAAAAACTCTGTACCCATTAAAACAGTAACTCCCTCGCGCCCTCTCCCCCCAGCCCTTGTAACTTCTACTTTGTGTCCCCATGAATTTGCCTGTTCTAGATACCTCATAGAAGTGGAATGATACAGTATTTATTTTTCTCTTTTGGCTTATTTTATGTTTTCAAGGTCCATCCATGCGGTAGCATGTGCGTATCAGAATTCATTGTTTGTCAGGGCTGAACAACGTTCCATTGCGTGGATATACCACATTTTGTTATCCTTAATGGAGAGCACTTATTCTTTATTTCAGGCACCAACCTCTCAGGGAACATTAAGTGGGGTTCCTGGAACACGGTTTGGGGACTGTTGCTTTTGCAGCCCTAGAATATTTGGATTTAGGATGGGCTAGGTCACTAGGATTTTCCTAATCATGTGTTTGCCCCAGGCCCTGATAGAAGGGCTTTCTTTAGTCAGGTCAATCTCTAAACTAGTGTTTTCAACCTTTTAATTTTTTTTAATGGGGCAAAAAATCCTTTTATTTCTCCCTCATTCCAGCTCTTCACTGTAACATCTCTTCCAACAAGGCTCGAGGAGTTGATTTGGACCTGAGAACAAGGCGGGAAGTAGGCCAGTGCCCTCAGAGCCAGGTTCTAGACCAGTGGGGCTCCTGACATGGGTGAAAGCACAGCAGTGACACAGCAGAGGAGGCCACAGAAGAATCCGTTTTCAACCTGTTTAATCTCATAGCATACTTGAATCTATAGTTAAACTTCCACACCACACCTAAATTATGTTGATCAAGAAAAAAAAGAGTAAAACAAGTCATATACTTATTGTGTTTTGAACTTCCTTTGAAAATAGTTCAATTAATGATCTTTAAAAAGTTTTTGCAGCATGCCTAAGATCCTCTCACGGCACATAGGTTGAAAATCCCTGCTGTAAACCCAAGGCAAAGGCTGAGGCCCTAGTGAGGACGCTATATGGGAGGCAGCCTAGGAGCGGGGGACAGTGGTCATCTCTGGGGAAACAGCAAGGGAGAGCTTTTCCTCCTAACCCCATGGATGCTTGGTCCTGCTGAGAAGACTGACAGCTCAGTGCTGGTGCCATCTGTCAGGGCTGCCTTCCCTGGCTTTGTGGACAGGACTGGATGGAAGCCAAGCCTGAGGGGAGCAGTTGCCCGGGAGGCCCCAGTCCCTTCTGGGCAGCCTCACAGGTCCTGTTCCTACCAGGCGCAAGACATGTGATTCTGAATGATTGGGCCTCCCTGACCGTCCCTGTCAGTGCCTCCCACAAAGACCCCTCTCTAGTGGGCAGAGAGGGAATTAATGGCTTGAGGGGCTCAGAGCTCCCACTCAGGCAAGTGAGGACTTGTTCAGAGGCAAGCCTCCAGGGACACGGGGACAGCGTGGGCCCCTCTGGGAGCCTGAAGGCCTTGGGCTCCAGCTTGGCCTGATCTTCAACTCTGTGCATGATCCCTCTTGAGTGCAAGTAGACCGTGGCCATGAAACTTCCGAGGTCCCTCCCAGCCCAGCAGTCTCCCTCCTGGGCCCCAAGCTGCCTGGTCCAGCCAGCATGCTGGAGTTCAGGGTCAGATTAAAACTCCCCACACGGACTCTGCTGCCACACGGAGCCTGAGGGCCCATCTTGTTCTTGCTTGGGACAGCTAAATTTCTTTTGAGAGATTATATTTTGAGCCAGATAATTATTCAAAAGAGCAAAGACCTTCCAGAGTTGTTAAGCAAAGCAAAACAAAACAAAAACAAACCTTAGCGCATCTCTAAAGAAATTACAAATAAATGGGTGTTCAGCCTGTGAATCTGATTAGAAGTTACTGCTCGAGGTCCCAGACCTACCACTCAACTAAAGGTCTTGTAACATTTGATCAAACCTCCCTATACCTCGGACCTCCCAGGACACCTGCCATCTCCCTCCCAGCACAGTTTGTGCATGCCCACCGTGGCTGTGCACGTGTGGAAGGTAGTGAGGGTGTCTGGCTGTTCTGCGCAGTGCAGGGCGGCCCTCAGGACCTGAGACATCAATGCAGCGTGGCTGGCCTAGGCCCAGAGAGCTCTTCTGATTCTCTGCCCACCCACCACAGCCCCTGAGCAACTCAGGTATGAGAGGGATGTATGAAACAGGAGGAGTGTTCTGGGAGATGAGTAAGGAGCTGGAGCCAGACACTCAGTGAGGAAACCATTTGAGACATCAAGCTTCTCCAGCCCAGAGCAGTTCAGAGGGATTGAAGCAAAATGTCTCCCTCACAGGACAGGTGTTTGGGAGTGGGAGGTATGTCCCTACCAGGGCCTGTCTGCACCCCACTCCCAGGTTCTGAGCTCACCTAGAGGCCTGCCTTCCCACAGAGCTTCGCCTTCCTCTCCCATTGTTCCAGGTCTGTCCTTAAGACCCCCTTCCCTCCCTAGACCCTCCCCTTGTCCTCCCTGCTGTACTCCAGCCCTTTGGCCTCTCCTGGGTCCTGTTCTTTGTCCCCAGAGGGTTTCTTCAATGTGTGGGTTCTCGTGGCAGCAGCATCTGCTGGGCACCCTCCAGCACGCAAGTAGTCACAGGGTGCCAGGGGCCCTGGCATGGTCCTTAGCCTGCCACTTACTGACTGTGTGACCCAGGACCAGCCACTTCCCTTTCTGATCCTCAGTTTCTCCTTTTGTAAAATAAATGGTTGGAAGAGATGATGACTAAAGCCTCTTTCAATTACATTAATTCTCTCTCTCTAGATAATATTTGCTCACTCAATAGCAGACTGCGTTAAAAATCTAAGTAAATTCTACTCTAAACTTGTCATGTTGAGCCTGGCCTTCCCCATTGGGCATCACCTGTATCAGGAAGGAAGAGGCACTTCATTTCCTCTGGCTTCAGCTAGGCTGTCCTCTCCCCAGGCCCTCTGGGCCCCTCCCAGGGCTGTGGCCTTCCTCTGGCCAGGCCCTTAGTCAAGCACTCGTTTCCTCCTCCAGGCCTGAGCACTTTCCCAAGGAGCCACAGCCTGTCCCTGCTGCCTGAAGGCTTCCTCAGAGGCAGGGCCTTGGCAAGCACCACTGCGCTGTTGATGAGCCTTAATTAACCCAGGGATCCTCCTGGCCCTGGGTGAGAGGCGCCTGCCTGGGAGCTCAAGGACACAGGGTACCCCATTGTTCTCAGGAGAACACAGCTGCCTGTCCGCAGCTGCTCCTCCGGGCCTGTCAGCTGCTGCCTGTGTTTCTCCTCGTTCTCAGAGGTTCTTCCCACTTCCCTCCTTGAGGGGCTCATCCAACTGCCCATCCTCAATGATCCAAGTCCTTCCTCAGGACTGGCATCTCCCAGCCATTCTCCTCCAGGATGTTCAGGATGCTAAATCCATGATGTGAGCTCAATCCATAGTCTCTTTGGACTTGGCCTGACATCTGACCACAGCCTATTCCCTCCCCCTGAGATACTTCCTTCACATGGCTCTGATGCTCAGCCTCTCGCTGCTCCTTCTGAGGTCATTGGCAGGCCCTGGGGCTCAGTCCTTGTGCCTTTGTGATTTTCTCTCGTTACTCACTTGGGGTGGCAAGCCCCTTGCATGCAGCTGACTTCCAAATTCATATTTGTGTCCCTGAGATGGCTACATTCCACTCAGAGTAAAGCCAAGTCCTTACCTCCAAGGCCTTGTGCCACCTGCTCCAGGTACTACCCTGACCTCACCACCTCTACTGTCCTCTTCGTGATTCTTTGACACACCAAACCCAGACTGCCTCTAGACCATTGCATTAGCCATTCCTCCTGCCTGGAACCCAATTCCCCTGAATATCCCCGTGGCTTGTTCCCTTACCTTCTTCTGTTCTTTGATCAAATGCCATCTTCCCAGTGAGGGCTTCCCTGATGACCCTATTCACATTCCAACTGCCCCTACTTTCCCGGGCATTCTCACTTTCTCTCTTCCCTGCTTTATTTTCTCCGTGGCGGTCATTATCATGGTGGCTATGCCACTTTAATAACACTGCCTATCCCTAGAGTCTAGAAGGTAACCTTCACGGGAGCAGGGATTTTGTATGTTTCTGTATCTCCAATGTCTAAACAGAGCCTGGCCCATAGCAGTTGATCAACGAGTATTTGTTGGACAAATGAATGAGTGCTTCACTAAATTTCTTTGAACATACATTTTTATGTCCTGGTGTTTTTACTTTGGTGGAGTAGATCCTGGAAGCGAGGCTGTATAGAGTATTTTTGATTTTAATAAACAACTCTAGATTGCTTTCCCAAGAGGTTGTAGCAATTCATGCCCATTTCCCTGCTCGTGCTGGATGTTATCATGTTTGAATTTTTGCCAATCTTCTGGGGAAGAGGGGAAGCATCTCCTTGTTTTAATTTTCATTTTCCTGCCTAATAGAGAAGAACATTTTTCATGTTTATTGACCACTTGAATTTCTATTTCTGTGAATTGTCTTCTTTATAGTTTTTGCTAATTTTTGGCTTTTCTTGAGGGGTAGGGGAGGAATGACCTTTTCTAACAAGTTTGTAGGAGGGAATCTGCATTTTTTAAAAAAAAGCATCCCACATAGTTTTGATATTTATGGAAAATTCCAGAGCTATCACTCTAGTATGAGGATGCCCCCCACTTCCTCCTACCTGACAAGCTCTGGGGTCTTCTATGGGTTCTAGAATTTAAAGTTTTATCAAGTTTTTTCTTGTTGGTTCTTTGTACTTTGTACAATGATCTTGTGTTACTTTTTTCTTAAAAGGATATTTTAAAAAAATCAGTCATAGGAAAATCCTTGTGCCATAATGCCAAGTAAAAATTTACAATTAGGATGTATTTTTTCTTTTTTGAGACAAAGTCTAACTCTATCACCTTGGGTAGAGTACGGTGGTGTCATAGCTCACGGCAACCTTAAACTCTTGGGCTCAAGCAATCCTCTTGCTTCAGCCTCCCAAGTAGCTGGGACTACAGGTGCCTACCACAATGCCCACCTAATTTCTCTATTTTTAGTAGAGACAGGATCTCACTCTTGCTCAGGCTGGCCTCGAACTCCTGAGCTCAAGCAATCCATCTGCCTCAGCCTCCCAAAGTGATAGGACTATAGTTATGAGCCACTATGCCCAACAGGATGTACTTTTTGATTACAACTACATAAAAAGGAATTCTGTATATAGAAACTCAAGCAGTGAATCAGCCTAAATAAAAAGGGTGAGACTGGGGGTAATTTGTCCTTTTTATGACAACTGGGGGAAGAGGAGGTAAGGGTGAACTGGTAGTGGAAAAAGGCTGGGCTGTTGGGATAATGGCACTTGGGCTACAAGACTCTCATTCTGTGCCTTGGTAGACATCACTAATCAATCACTGCAAGAGTCCCTTCTAAGCTCCAGCTCAGGCTTAGGATCTTCCCCCTCATCACTCCCACCCTTCCCATCCCCCTCTCTCCTGTGTACTCCATCCCACCTTAGAATCTTTCCTAGTCTGGCAGTCCAGGGAGCTACTACTCACAGAACAGAGCTGTCAGGCAAAATTAAATCTATCCACCATCCTTGCCTGAGCAGGAGGCAGTGCAGTCAGCACTGGCAGAGGATTCTCTTGCTGAGGCAGCAACAGGCTCCCTAGCAGCCGTCATGGCTGTGTTGGGGCTGTGGGCCAGTTGGCTGCTCTTACCTGCAGGTGGTGAGACACCTGGGGTCTTTTCAACCTGCACTGGCTCCCATCACTCATACTGAGCATCATTTTCTGGAATCTCTTCTCCTGGACCTTGAGGCTTATTGGCCTTAGTCTGGATGCTTGGTCTGTACCTTTGCCCAGACCCTGGTACATCCTCTTGAGCACCATACCTTGGCCACTCTCACCTTTTGGCCTGAATCTCCAGCCTCTTACCTCTGTTCTCATGATTTCTGGCATAGTCCTTCCCCACTCCCATGGTCCCAGCTGTGATTTCATGCCCTGATGCTGTGTTCACTGGCACAGTTTGACAGTCTAACCAGGTCCTTGGCCCTGCCCCACCTGCCCCTGTATTTGGCTTGCCTCAGAGCTAACAGATTCACCAGCAAGACTCACTGCACAAAGCCAGGAATTCCTCATCCATCTTCTTCCTCTAGATCAGCTTTGGAGGTGAGTTGATTCGAAAGGATATAGAAAGAAATATTTTTATATCCCTTTCTGTTTCTGGAGAAACAGTAAGTGATATAGAAAAATGGCATAGAAATGTATGGGGAAATCACCACCAGTTTGATCACATGGAGATAAGCACAGTTATTGGACTGGTGAAGATCCCTGCAGCCACCTCTCTGCCTCCACACCCATTGAGATCTATGTGTGTAAATCCTCATAGGTGGGACCATGCTGTTATTCAACTGGCAATTTTTACTCAACCATATGTCATGAGCATTTTAAAGCATGTCAGTGAAAAGCATGTTTTCCTCTCCTAAAATGTAAATTATATTCCACAGGATTCTTTTTTGTTTCCTTCCTAGCATATCTGCGTTTTTGCTTCTTCTGAGGCAGAAATGTCATTAATTTCCCATCTTTCTCCCAAAGTAATAGACCACCAATTTTCAGTTGGGTGTACAGCCACAGTGAAGACAAGGTATCTCAGCTCCCCAAAGGGTGAGGCACTTTTGTGTCACTGAGTTCTAGTCCATGGGGTATGAGCAGAAGAGGTTTGCGTACAACTCTGTGGATGCATCCTATTGTAGTTATATGCATGTATACAAATTCTTTGACATTCCTTCTTTCGTTAAGGTGAGTCTTAATTTCTTTTCCTTAATTTAGCCTGTACGTAGTGACTTGCTTCTAATGCATAGGATAAGGTATAAGCATTGGACACTGGAGCATAGACAGAAGAAGCAGTTGGCTTCCTTCTCGTTCTGTCTCTTGGATTGTCCACTGTGAGAAAAGCCAGTTGCCACATCATGACAATGAAGCAGCCCCATGGAGAGGCCCAGGTGGCAAAGAACTGAGGCTTCCAGCCAATGCCCTGTAAGTGAGCCAATTTGGAAGCAAATCCTTAAGCTCCAATCTAGGCTTCAGATGACTGTGGTCCTGGAGACATTTTGACTACAAACTGAATTCCTAACCCAAGAAACTGAGCGAATAAATGCTTATTTTTTTAAGCAACCAAGTGTTGGGATAATTAATTATGCAATAATAGACAAGTGATACATGCTCTTAAAAGGGTGGGTCTTCCTTTCCCATTTACCTTTTCTCTGGATGGAAGGTGGATATGCTGTGTGCCATCTTGGATCTTGCAGATGAGGGCAACATACTAGGGATGGAGGAGCAACAATATAGATGGAGCCTGGGCCCTTGCTAGCTTCATAGAACAAGATCAGCCTAACAACTCAGACTTCTATGTGAGAGGGACATAAATGTCTATATTAATTAAGCCACAGCTCCTCAATCAACGTGGGACCTTCCTGATGTGCTGTAAATGTGTTGCAGGTATGTGAAGCTACTATATAACTCACCTGCAACATAGGGTGTCCTTGGGCCAGTTGCCTCTGTACACAAGTAGCCTGCTACGGACTGAATGTTTGTTTCTCTAAAATTTATATGTGAAACTTAATCCCCAATGTGATGATACTAGGAGATGATTAGGTCCTGAGTGTGGAGCTCTCATGAATAGGATCAACCTCCTTACAAAGAGCTGAAGAGACCAGCATTCTCCCCTTCCACCATGTGAGCAAGACAGCAGCAGCATCCATGCACTTAAAGCAGCCCTCACCAGGCTGCTGTGAATTGCATAAGCAATTTCACAAATGCATATGGTTCTCTATCACATATGAGGGCATTCATGCTGAAACAAATCCTTTCGTTGACTTCCTATAGTCCTGAGTTTAAACAAAGGAGGAACCATATGCATTTTGTGAAATTGCTTATGCAGACACTGAGTCTGCTGGCCCCTTAATCTTGGACTTCCCAGCTCCAGAACTGTGATAAATAAATTTCTATTATTTATAAGCTACCTGGTTCATGGTATTTTGTTTTAGCAGTCCAAACAGATTAAGACATAGCCTTATTCTTTTACCCCAGTGAGCTTTACAATTTTCTCTGTGTGCAGAGGATGGGAATAAAATTTGGGAAGCTTTGAGTCTCTGTCATAATAGTCAAAATTTATCCCAACAAATACATGCCCCAGTGTGAGATGCTGCTCAGTTTATCTAACATGTGCTACTCTTCTAATCAGGCCGCTGGGTGATGGTGTTCTGAATGGTATGTCAGATTGCAGCAGGTGAGGCTGTCAGGTCCTACAGCTGGCCAGGCCTTCCCCAGGTCCCAGAGGCCCCAAGTGCTCACTCACCTTGCCTGTGCACAGGGCTGACTCCACAAATAAGATTACCAACCTCTTCTCCTCTGCCTCTGACTCCAGCTCTCCTCCCTGAGTGTGTTCAAACTCCAGCCTCCATTCTCTTCTCAGGCTCTGTCCACCCCAGGAACTGAGGTGGCAACGAAGCTGAGGCGGATGCACCCCATCTTCTTATATGCTGCTTAGTGGCGTCATATCTCCTGATGAAGGCAAAGGTCATGGGTCACACACCCAGATTGAACCAGAATCCTGTTAGGAGGGATGGGCCGTAAGCTTTCCTGATTTTGTTAACCCAGAGCAGCAGAATCTCAATTTTAATAGCTGAGTTTTATGGACTGAATGTTTGTGTCCCACCAAAATTTACATGTTGACCCACAGGGTGATGGTACTGGGAGGAGGGTCTTTGTGGAGGTGAGTTGGTTGTGAGGGTGAAGTCCTCATGAATCAGATTAATGCCCTTATAAAAGGACCCCAGTCTGGGCACAGTGGCTCACATCTATAATCCTAGCACTCTGGGAGGCCGAGGCTGGAAGCCAAGAAGTTTAAGATTGGCCTGAACAAGAACAAGATTCATCACTATAAAAAATAGAAAAATTACCTGGGCTTGGTGGTGCAAGCCTGTACTTCTAGTTACTCAGGAGGTGGAGGCAAGAGAATCATTCAAGCCCAGGAGTTTGTGCTTGCTGTGAGCTATGATGATGCCACTGTACCCGAGCCAGGGCAACAGAACAAGACTCTATCTCAAAAAGGGGAGGTGGGCAGAGAGTTCTCTCTCCTTCTTCCACCATATGAACACACAACTAGAAAAGGACAGCTTGCAGCCTGGAAGGGGACCCTCACCAAAACCTGACTATGCTGGCACCCTGATCTCAGGCTTCCAGCCTGTAGAACTGCAAGAAATACATTTGGTTTCTGAGGCTACTGGCCTGTGGTGCTTCATTATAGCAGCCCGGACAGACTGAGACATAAGGTAATAAGCAGGAGGGGTCCTCTCCTTTGTTTAAAGTCAGGGCTATAGGAAGTCAACAAAAGGATTTGTTTTAGCATAAATGCCCTCACATGTGATAGACAACCATATGCATTTTGTGAAATTGCTTATGCAAACACAGACTCAAGCTATCTGACCATCATTACTCTACAGGGGCGTCTGGTCTGCCCAGTGGCTCCTCCCATGTTAACTGATGGGAACCCCAGACAGAGTGGTCAGGAGACAGTGCTGGCTCAGACCTGGTTGATTCCTCTCTGGTGAAGCCCTGGTGCTCCCTTCAGCCCTCCACTTTGCATTATGCCCACACTGCTGGTCTTGGGGTTGGGTAGGGCCTTTTTTGTTTTTGTTTTTGTTTTTAATTTTAGGGCTCTGATTTCCAAACTAATTCAGTATCCACTAAGGTGTTTGTGCAAAGTTTGCTTTGAGCATTAAGTTGGTGTTTTTCTTCTTTTTGGGGAGTGTTGGTAATTTTTTTATTGTGGTAAAATAGACATAATATGTAAATTTTCCATCGTAAGGATTTTTGAGTTTCTAATTCCATGGTAGTAAGTACATTCACAGTGTTGTACAACCATAACCACTATCCATTGCCTTAACTTTTTTTTTTTTTTTTGAGACAGAGTTTCACTTATCACCCTGGGTAGAGTGCTGTGACATCACAGCTTAAGGCAATCTCAGACTCTTGGGCTCAAGACAAATTCTTGCCTCAGGCTCCTAACTACAGGCGCCTGCCACCATGCCTGGCTACTTTTAGAGACAGGGTCTCGCTCTGGCTCAGGCTGGTCTTGAATCTGTGAGCTTAGGCAATCTACCCACCTTAGCCTCCCAGAGTGCTGGAATTACAGGTGCGAGTCACCTCGCCTGACCTCCTTAATTTTTTTTTAAGACAGTTTCACTCTGGTGCCCAGACTAGAGTGCTATGGCGTCAGCCTAGCTCACAGCAACCTCAAACTCCTGGGTTCAAGTGATCCTCCTGCCTCAGCCTCCCAAGTACCTGGGACTATAGGCACCCACCCACCCAGCTAATTTTTCTATTTTTAGTAGAGGCAGAGTCTCACTCTTCCTCAAGCTGGTCTTGAACTCTTGAGCTCAAGGGATCCTTCCACCTCTTCCTTCCAGAGTGCTAGGATTACAGGCATGAGATACTGCACCTACCAGGTTTCTGGAACTTTTTTATCATCCCAAATTAAAACTGTCCATCAGACAGTAACTCCCCATTTCCTCTACTCCTGCAGCCTCTGGTCACTATTCTTTTGTGTCTGTGATTTTGCTTAATCGGGATAGTTCATCTAAGTGGAATCATACAATATCTGTGCTTCTGTGACTGGCTTATTTCACTTTGCAACAAGTTAATCTTATTGTAATACAGATCAGAATGTCCTTCTTTCTTACGGCTGAGCATTAAGTTTTTTATCAATGAATTTTACCAAGGGTTGATGTTTCCAATACGTTCTGCAAAATTCCCAGAGACACTTAATAAATTTGCAACTGGTTTCTCTCTTTCCTGCATCTTTGTTCTCTTTATCCTCTATACAGAGACTATGTGACATCTGGAAGCGCCTGGGCAGGGTGTTTCATTCATTCTCTCAGCTGAGAAGACGGACTCTCGGGCTGGAGGTCTATGCTGGCAGCCGATGCCCTGGGGATGGGCACCAATGGCAACACTGAGAGACCCATGTCTGGTGATGGTTTAGAGCCCATTCCACTCTGCTCTTGTGTTCGGTATGCCTCATTAACATCATACTTTGGGGCTTTTTAGTGCGGTTTCTCATTTCTTATTTGATTTAATCCAAATACCCTGATGTAGGCAAGGCATCAGTGACCCTTTGAACTCCCGGGAAACTGAGGCCTGGGGAGGTGATGGGTGTTGCCTCCTGTGGACATCAGATGCAAGAGGAGAGGGCAGCCCAGGGCACCCAAGTCCAGGACTTCTTTCTGTTACCCCCAGGATGTCTGGAAGATGGCAAAGCTGAAGGCTCCTTCCTTACATTATCTTTCCTCCCCCTGCATTTAAGGGCACAGATGGAGTGAAGGGTCTAAATAACATGGAGGCATGTGGGAGAATGAGCCCAACCCTTTTAATTCCTCAGCTTCTTCCAACCTGTCCTCTTTTGAGCTGTCCTTGGGGCTGAGTCTGGTGCCCTCAAGAGGCCAGGGTGGGAAGGAAGCAAAACGGGATGTGGTCACTTCCTGGGGACCAGGGCTAAAGCAACGGGGTTGGAGCTTCTCCCTCCCCTGCAGGAGGACGCCAGGGAAACAGCCATTGGGAATAATTGATTCCTGCATATGGGTAAAATTATGAGATACAAGGAAAATCACTTCACTCTTGTCACCAGCACCCAGTTCCTTCCTTAGAGGCATTGATGTCTTCCACTTTTGTCTATCTTTCCTGAGAACTGTTATGCGGATGCACATGAGTATATGGGTATGTGTGTATATACGTGTGGGTGTGTGTTATATGTATATGTGTGAGTACATGTATACATATGTATAGGGTGTATATATATGTGTGTGTATGTAATATGTATAAGATGTATACATGTACGGGTGTGTACATATAGTAAAATCGACCACCCAAAGGACTATAACAAACTGATAAACATACAGAGGTGGGCAACATAAGGAACTAGGCCTACTAGACTGATATGTACATGTGGTGCATGTCTGGTCTATGAAAATTAAGTCAACTTCGGGAAGTGCTCAGCGTAGCATTTGACTATGGAACAGCGACGGTGTATACACGTGGGGTGTGTATTTATGTATACACGTATGGGCTGTGTGTCTCTATATATGTACGTATGTTTGGGAGTGTGTGCATGTGTACGTGGATGTAATTCTCAACTTCACTTTTTCCTTTAAGTAGTAGCATATTATACATATTGCTATGTGCCCTGTTCTTTCCCCACCCTCACTTAATATATAATAGTAATAACAGTGGACATTTGCTGAGTACTTACTATGTTCTGAGTACTAGCATCATTAAGTTTTCAACCCTACTCATAGTAAAAACTATGCAAGTTAAAACAATGCTGATATACTATTTTTCATCCATCATGCTGTTGAAGATCCAAAAGCTTGCTAATATACTGTGTGGGGAAACTGATGCTGTATAGATTGTTGGCAAGTGGTTTAACAATATCTATTACAATTACAAAGGCACATAACTGTGATCCAGCGATTCCCCTTCTAGAACTTTTTCCTGCAGATATAATTCACAGGTGCTGAATGAAGGGCACAAATTATTCATGCACCATTAGTAATAGCAAAAGATTAGAAAAAGTTAATGTACATCAATAAGGACTAGCTAAGGTATTATGGTATATTACACCCATTCATTAAAATATTTGGCTATGATTTTAAAAATTGAGTAAACTCTTTTTGTTTTTTTTTTGAGACAGAGTCCCACTATGTCAACCTCGGTAGAGTACTGTCGTGTCACAGCTCACAGCAACCTCAAACTCTTGGGCTTAAGCGATTCTCTTCCCTCAACCTCCCAAGTAGTTGGGACTGCAGGTGCCCACCACAACACCTGGCTATTTTTTTGTTGCAGTTGTCATGGTTGTTTTAGCTGGCCCGGGCTGGGTTTGAACCCATCAACTTTGGTGTATGTGGCTGGCGCTGTAACCACTGTGCTACAGGTGCCGAGCCAAAATTGAGTAAACTCTTGCTGCTCACCTAAGATGGAGAGGCAGTGCAATATAATGGTTAAGAATCTAATTCAAGCCTGGGTCCCTGGGTTTTAATTCCAGCTCTGCTGCTCATCAACTATGAAAATTGGATTGTGATTGTACCTCTCTATACCCCTGGTTTCCACTCTGAAAAGTGGGGCTTGTAATAACACCTTGTGATACTCTCAGCCAAACCTCAGACAAGTGAGAAATAAATGTTCATGGTCATATGCTACTGGGATTTTGGGGGGTGGGACATTTTCCTATAGCATGATTGTGGCAATAGCTAACTGATCCTGGAACATAGCAGCTGGCCAATAAATATTGCTAAATAACAAACTGAGCAAGCCCTTTCTTTGCAGTGGAGAACTTTACAGGTTACCCAAAGAATGACTCCATATAGAGCCCAAAGAGGAATCTCAAGGTTAATATCCAAGGTACAACCAAAGCGCTAAGGTTTTATTTATTCAGCCTGGTTGTTGATTACTGGCTGTGCTGGAAGCTAAAGCAGATATGAATAGGATAAGGACTGGCCCTTGTTCTCAGAGCTCAGAGTCTTTAGAAGGAAAGATTGTAAACAAGTAATTACAAGGTATTATGCTACTACAAAAGATAGGCAGCACATGAAAATGAAGGAACAAAATATCAGCCTGTGATGGATGTGGGCAAAAGAGGTGGGCTAAGTCGAGGGAGTAGGTGGTCACTGGTGCGAGGTGAAGGGAGGCAAAGCTTTGGAGGCAAGCTGGAGCCAGGTGGGTAGGGCCCTAAAGGCTGGAAATGGAGTTTGAATGCCATTCTGTAGGTATCAGGGAAGCTGGTAGAATTTTTTTGGCAGAAAAGTGTCTGTCACTTTGGCAGAATTTTTTTGTGTGTGCTTTGGAAAGATAACTTCGGAGTTGATACAGAAGATGCAAAATCCTGCCACTGGAGAGCCCAGGAGGTGGGGCTGCTTCTCAGACCTCCTGCCAGAGCAGATTTGATCTGGGGCTATGTGGCCCCAGACGAGGAAAAAAAAGAATACGGTACTAAGTTTCTTGGTAAACAGAAAAAGTCTTTCTTCCAACTCCTCTGGTGGGCAATGTACCAGTTAGGAAGGCATTTGGCTGCAGGGAACAGGAAACCTGACTCTAGAAGTTTAAACATGAGGGAGGGGATTTTTTCTCGTAGTGAGAAATCAGGAAATGGTGATTTCTGACTTTGCTGTGGACACTTAACAACTCTGAGATTCTTAGGGCTTTTCCTCCTGGTCTTAAGATGGTTACTACGACTCTGAATATCATGTCCACATTTGAAAGAAAACAACAGGTGGAAATGTGGAGAAAGAAAGGCCACATCAGCCGCACCTGTCACCTTTTGTCAGGAAAGCAGGAGCTCTACCCAACACTGTCCCTGCCATTCCAGCAGATTTCCACCCATGTTTCGTGGGCCAATCCAGGATGCAAGGGGGCTAAGAAACTGAGAAACCAGCTTGTCATGCTTGGGGATCATCCATGGATCCTCTGTTTGAGGCTAGGCCCATTTCCATCCCAAACAAATTGGGTTTGTTAACTAGGAAGACGGAGGGTCGGGCATAGTGGCTCATGCCTATAATGCTAGCACTCTGGGAGTCTGGGGTGGGTGGATTGCTTGAATTCGGAAGTTTGAGACCAGCCTGAGCAAGAGTGAAACCCTGCCTCTAAAAATAGACAGGCATTGTGGCTGGCGCCTACACGCCCAGCTACTCAGGAAGCTGAGGCAAGAGGATCACTTGTGCCCAAGAGTTTGAGGTTGCTGTGAGCTATGATACCATGGTACATACCAAGGGTGACAAACTGAGACTCTGTCTAAACAACAAAAACAACAACAAGGAAGAAGGGAAAATGGGTATGGATAAGCAGAGGCAGTCTCTGCTACAGGGACTCAGTCACATCCTGAGACACAGCCAGAAATTGTGTTGTTTTCTGCCATGGGTGCACCTTGTGCATGGCAAGAATTCAGGCATTCTGGCTCTGAACATGACACTGAAGTCCACCGTGTCTCCTCATTTCCATTCTAGGTTCCTGAGTCCATGAGTCCCAGGGTAGATCCAGGCTCTTGGTTGGGGGGAGTGACTACTGTTAACCTATGGGAATGGGAAGGTCTCCCTGGTCATTGGATGGAAGCACCATCACTAAGTTCCCTGCTGGCCTTTTCTGAACTGAGCTGGCACAGGGGGCCTAGAGACAGCTGCTGCTTGGATTCTGGTGTTCTGGTAGCAGAAAGGGCTCATATACAGCCATATAACCTCTCTTGCTTGTTTCCTCTGTGATAAGTGATAGAGAGCCCTGAGGGCTCTTGAGAACAGATGGTGGCTATATCAGTCAGGATAGGCTGGGTCATGCATGCTTGGTAACAAATGGCCCTAAAAGTACAATAGCTTAAACACAAAGATTTGTTCCTTATTTATTCTGTCCATCCTCAGTCCACTGGGGCTGTGTTCCATTTCTCCCCACTCTGGGACCCAGACCGAGGGAGCTACCACCATTTTTAACTTGCTGGTTGCCATGACAAAGGGAAAATAAAGGTCTGGAAGGTCTCACAATACCATTTAAGGGCCCTGATTCAGGACACACTGACACAATTTCTTCTCACAACACATTGTCCAAAGCCAGTCATATAGCCCAGCCAACCACACAGGGGCCCTCAGTGTGATCCTGCCACAGGCATGCAAGACACAGAACAAGGAATGTCTAGTAAGCAGCACTCATGGTGACCCCGTTAGCCTTGGGAAACTTGTCTGAGTTGTCCTGGTCTCCCCTACTGCATCTAAAAGTGCTGAGAGCAAAAACTTGAGTGTGGTCAGAATGGCCCTTAGAATCCATTTAGCAGCTGGGGACAACCACGGGCTAAAAATGAGACTCAAACCTCATACCTGACACAAAAATTAACTCAGATTGAATTATGGGCTTAAATGAATTTAAACACAAAACTATAAGACTTGGAAAAGCACAGAGGCCAGGCACATATGTATCTTAACACACACTTGGTACCAAAAGTATGACCCATAAAAGGAAACATAATAACCTGGACCTCATAAAAGCGAAAAACCTTTGCTATGCAAAGATGTTGTTCAAAGGGTCAAGGACAAATTACACAAAGCTACACATATAATAAAATTGCAAAGAACTCCAAATACCCACACAAACACACAACGAGTGTACGTTTATCTGGTAAAATGCAGATACATTCTAAGGACTGTACCAGGGTTCCTGGCTTTGATGTTTATAAGCACCGTGGTCATGTGAGACTTGGGGGAGGCTGAGTGGAGGGTGCCAGCGACCTCCCTAGATGGTTCTTTGTACCCTCCAGTGAATCTTCATTATTTCAAAATGAGACTGTAAAAATATCCTTTTAGCCACCCGTAAAGAAATGTGCTTTGGGGGGCCATATCATGCATAAGCATCCTATTTAAAAACCCAAATCACTGTTAGTTCTACAAGATGTCCCCAACGGACTGAGGGGCCAGCAGGTCCCATCCTCCGGACTGTCATTGTGAGGAAAGCACAGCGGAACAATCTGAATCGTAGCCACTGCCATTTCTCTCTGGTTGGTCACTTTTATGGTTTTTGCTTGTTCACAGCTTTTTATCAGAAACCCATGGGGTCAGGAAGTTTTGAAGTTTGTTTGTTTTTAAAAGAATTAGAAAAGTCATAGTTCTATGGTGTTTATTATGTAACTCCCTTTTCCCCACAGCAGGGTCTCGGGCAGACCTTGTCATCAAACACATTAATATTAATGCAGTGTATGAATTCCCGGCAAGTGGGATAAAGACGGATTAAACTTGTCTTTATCACTCCGAGCCACCAAATGAGATTCATTCAGGTAGGACGGCCTCTAACATCACCTAGGCACTCGCACTCAAGCTATTCACAACTGCTTTTCAGATTTTAGATTTCGGAATTGGGGGACACAGACCGGAATGCAGCTGAATGGATCTCCTGGGACTCCAGGTGTGAGGCCAGCCCAGTGTGACCTGGGTGGTGTGGACAGAAGTGCCTGTGCTCAGAGTGTGAGGGACTGTGCTGGTGACCAGTCCCCCAGGGGTAGGGTGCTCGGTGTAGTCTCACCCCAAATCTGCCGGGCCCTGAAACTCACTCCTCCCCTTGCTGGCTGGTTGTGGGGCCCTCATCCCTCTGGAAAGCTGGGGAGCTCACCGTCTCCTCAGACTCCATGGTGCTGTCAGGGCCAGGGATGGAACCCCACCCCGCCTGGTTTTACACACGAAGGAACTGAGGCCCAGAGAGGGTGAGTGAGTTGTGCAGACTCACAACAGCCAGTTCCAGAACTCTGCGGAGTGCTTCCCAGCAGGGCATGGGGTGTTGGGGGCATATTGAAAAATCAGGAACTAGCAAAGCCCCCCAGCCTCAGAGAAGCCATTTGGAGCAGCTTCACAGCCACAGGGAGCAACCCCCCACATCCACCCCAATGAAGTGGAAGAATTCCCAGGCGCAGGGGAAAGAGAGGGGTCAGGCAGTCCCGCCTTTGCCTCCTCCCACCCCAGAGTGCACCCTGGTCCCGGAGGTTTGCTCCGCGGGTGGGAGCGGCTGGAAGTGGGGGCGCCTGGACACGGGTGTGGCGCCCCAGCCACCCCCCTCCCTCTAGTCCCCTGCAGCCGCCCTGCCCCGCCTCGTCCCCCAAACCTCCGCCTGTCTCCCCCCTCCCCCCTTTGGCCTCCCGCAGGCGCCTCGTCTGAGACCCCCACGCTGCCCCGCCCCCCCGCCCCCCGCAGGCGTCCGGCCCCCCGTGTCCGCCAGCCCTCAGCTGGTCCCCCAGCAGGCGCCCCGTCCCTGTGTGGGCTGCTTTGACTCCGCGCCGGGAGCCGGGCTTAGGCAAACCACGCCGCACTGGACGCCATTCAAGCTTTTACAGGCCCTCAAATTGGGGCTGGAGCCGGAGAGGAAATACTAAAATCCTGTGTACACAACTTCTGTCTGTGCGCGCCGGGGTTCCAGGAGAGTCAGGCGTGGCGAGGGACACATTTGTACTGTTAAGAGCTCCTTTCCCCTGCTTTGCTTTTCACAGGCATCACTGATATGTTGCCTAAAACCCAGACCTGTGGGTGAGGGCGCCGGGAGGGGTGCGTGGAGCTGGGGAGCCGAGGACCCGCCTGAGAAGTCCAGCTTTTCTCCTGCCCACACGTGCCAGGCGCACGGCGCACAAGCTGGTTCAGAAATCCCCGTGGTCCACAAACCACATATTCTGCGTGGCCCAGGCCCCTTCCCCCAGCAGAAACGTGCAGCTGTTAGACGCTGGGTCCTCAGAGCCTGGGCTTCCGTCATCCAGGCCTGAGCGTGAACCTGGCTCACCACTCGGCAAGGGCTTCTATTTCCTCATCTGTAAAATGGGTGTTGATAATGGTACGCTATCTGGGAGGTTTCCAGTGAAGGTTAAGAGACGATGTAGGTAGGACAATAGTTCAGAGCTGGCACATAGTAGGGGTCACTAAAGGGTAGTTGTTATCCTCTGTATAAAGAAAAAGCGATAGCAGCATTATCGTCACCCCTCAAGTCCAGCTCCCTAGCCTGCTTTCAGAGGCCATAGTAGGGCTCACTAAAAGGTAGCCGTTATCATCTGTATAAAGAAATAGCAATAGCATCATCATAGCCGGAGGTAAGTGCTGCCTGCAGTCCAATTCAATCCTCACAGCAGCCCCGTGAGGTACGACTTTAACCCCAAGAAACTAGAACATGAGGAACTGAATGACTGACTTGAGGTCTCACAGCTCTGGTGACTGGCTGGGCAGTCAAGTGAACAATTGAACGATTAAACCCAGGCGTTGTTTTCATAGTCCAGGCACTTCGCCACACTCAGAGGAGGAGCTGTTGGCCAGAGCTACCGGTCAGCTGTGTGTGCCCCTGGTGTCCTCAGCCCACACCTAGGCCCCATCTCACTGTCCCAGTTCCATCCCTGCCAAGCACCCTCAAGCACCTCCCACTTCGGCCCACCAGGTACCCAAGCTGCTCCCTGACCTCTCTTGGCTCAGCTCCCGCCTTTATCCCAGAGTTCCACCACTGCCCACCTATGTGTTAGGTTCTCCCACCCCTGTTGGAGAGGATCCTTTTCTGGGCAACCCCAACATTCCTCCCTCCCCCCAGCACCTCAGTTCCCGTCCCTTTGACTTTGAGCCACCTTGGTCTGTGACGTGTTTGTCTCCTTCATTCTGGTCCCTCATCAGAACCCTGTGGGGTCTGGCCCAGCCTCTTGTGCAGATTGGGGTCTCCCATTTGGAGAAATCAATTTGCATTAATGGCAAATCTGGGGTGACTGGTGACATTGACCTCGCAGGTGACTTGTATGAGAAGAGAGTTTAAGCCAGCCTGTATAAGGAGATGGGCATCACCCTGTGTTCCTGACATCTGCTGCCAACCAGCAAGAGTGTAACCCAAGTCCCCCAGGGACCCCTGCCTCTACCTCCCCCTTAACTGTTCTGACATCAGGCCTCCCAGGATCCAATGCTCAGTCTCAGGTAAGGGCAGACACTTCACAGGCATCTGCGTTCCTGGCTGGGCTTCCCCAAAGCAGCAGCCTATTCTGGTGTCGGAGGGGCTATAAACCTGACCTGATCATGGTCCGTGTGACACCAAGCTCAGCTTGGGCTGTGTCAGGCCCACCACCACATGGTGGATCTCCAACCCCTCTGCTACAGTCACCATCCTGCTTCCCCTAAGCAGCCAGAACTTCCAGTGCCCACACTCAAGATGCTCCACAGTGTCATGGAGATAACATGGTCTCTGGAATACAGAGGTCAGAGTGAGTCCTGGCACTGGTTCCATGAAGTCTTGGGCAAGCCTCAGTTTCCCCTGGAGATGATTGCATCTATCTCTTCACCCTGAGATTGAGAGACATGAGAAGTATGAGAGCCCCTGGCATCTGTGGGAGTTGAAATTTTGATTTTTTTTTTTTTTTGAGACAGAGTCTCACTATGCTGCCCTTTGAGTGCCTTGGTGTCACATCTCACAGCAACCTCAAACTCATGGGCTGAAGTTATTCTCCTGCCTCAGCCTCCCAAGTAGCCGGGACTATAGGCGCCTGCCAAAATGCCCGGCTATTTTTTGTTCCAGTTGTGGTTGTTTAGCTGGCCCAGGCCGTGTTTGAACCCGCCACCCTCAGTGTATGTGACTGGCAGCATAATCACTGCTATGGGCGCCAAGCTGAAGTTTTGATTTGTTTAAGTGGAAGTCACAGTTGGGGTGACCTAGCCTCTTAAAGCAGGCTAGGGAGTTGGACTTGAGGGGTGACAGGGCGACCTAGTGAACTGGCCCAGCAGTGAGAAAGGAGGAATCAGTGATGGACAGACTGGGGTCCCCTGGTCTGACCTCTACAGGACTCACAGGTGAGTCCCTACAACCCCTTCCAGGGTAGGGGTGTTCTCTGCCTCAACTGCCTCAAAGCTTTGACCACTGGGGGAGAGGTCCATGTGTAAGTGAAGTCTGGAGTGCCATACAGACACCCTGGACACCTGGCAGAGATGCCGTGGTGCCCTATGGGTGCACACTGGTTTGTGACCACATGTGAGCCACCCTGGTGGCTTCCAGAAAGGCTCAGTGCTGAGGGAGCTAAGGATCTGCAAGAGGAAGCCCAAGGGGTACAGAGGACCTGGGAGGAATATGTCTTGTGGTGGGAAAAGCAGGCACCACGTGTTGCTTGCAACAGCTGGGAGAATGAGAGGCCTGAGAGCAGGAACAGGCTGCACGGTATCGCAGCGCCCTCTGCTGGTCAGGATGGGTTGACACTGGCCGCTTCTGGGAACAGGATGAGGGTGACCCTAACACATGGCATGCACAGCACCCCCACAATCTCCACCCACCAGGACCCTCGAAACAGCTCTGGACTCAAGAGGGACTCTGGCAGGTGAAATCTCATTCCTATTTTAGAAATGAGAAAACAGGTTTGGAGAAATGTAGGACCCCATGGCTATGGAATGGACAGGCCAGACCCATCCTGCAATGCTCCTTCTGCTACCCCAAATAGAATCATTTTATGCAAAATACAGGGTGTCCATAAAGTTCATGTGTAATTTAAAACAGTAAGCTATCTTAGGATAAATATAATAGGACCCAGGATTCTAAAAATATCACCCTTCTTTATTTCATTAAAATCAAGTTTTATCTGACTTCACCTCTGACAGGGCTGCAGAAAAATTCCTTCTTACTTTCTTTTGGAAGTGGAAGTGGGTGCTCTTCTCTAGGTCTATGTAGGAACAGGGAGTCTAATGTGATGCTGGAAACTGGGAGCAGGAGAGGAGTGTCTAAAACTTGGGTGTGTCAGGGCCACTATGACAGCTTCGTATCCACACCTCAGGGAGGCTGTGACCTTCCTCACCAAGACTGGCATCTCTGAGGACTGGAAACACATCCATTCACTCCCTATGCCCCACACAGCCTGGCAGTGTCACTTGAGGCCCTGCCACATTTCTGATGGGCACTGATGCTCCCAGCCATGGAGTTCTCCCCAAATCTCTCTCAGATCTCTTTCTCTGCTCCCCAAGCCCCAGCCTAATACCCTTAAATTGCTCAAGATCCAGAAAAATCAAAGCAGAAAAAAGTAGGTTGAATTGGTGGTGGTGGGGAGGATATATCTAGAACAAAAGGCAGATACGTAGGAAAATCTCCTGCCTCTCTAAACTCTGTGCTGAGCAGCCACGTGTGTGTGTGTGGAAAAATGTTGTGTCCTTAGAGTGTCCTTCATGCTGCAGCTGAAGCCAAAAGACACAGGTCAGTGTGAGCTGGCTGGCTGAATCCATTTCAAGAAACTTGGGGCAAAGGGTTGATCACAAGGAATGTGGCATGCCACCTCCCCAACTAAATCGGTAGAAGTTAAAAAGAGGTGATGGGGCAGGTATAGTGGCTCATGCCTATAATCCCAGCACTTTAGGAGGCTGAGGCAGGAGGGTCACTTGAGGCCAGAAGTTTGAGACCAGCCTGGACAACACTGCAAGATTCCATCTCTTTAAAAAGAAAAAGAAGTTATGGAAAATTGGATAAGGGGCTAAATGCCCAGACAGTGTAGGTTGCAAAGCCAATCTTATCTGAAAGGAATGAATTTGGACTCTCTTGTAATCATCACAGCTTTATTTATTTATTTTTGAGACAGAGTCTCACTTTATCACCCTTGGTAGAGTGTTGTGGCATCACAGCTCACAGCAACCTCCAGCTCTTGGGCTTAGGCGATTCTCTTGCCTCAGCCTCCGAGTAGCTGGGATTATAGGCACCCGCCACAGCGCACAGCTATTTTTTGTTGCAGTTTGGCCGGGGCGGGGTTCGAACCCACTACCCTCAGTACATGGGTCCAGTGCCCTACTCACTGAGCCACAGGCACCGCCCATCACCACATCTTTAAAAAGGGCCTGGTAGGTCTAACTGTGGCCCTCTGGACTCTGCAGCAACCAGATCTATAATCCTCTGACAAAAAAGCATCCACCCTGCTGTAACTATAAACTGCCATCCCAATGTTTCCCTGAGGGTGGCAGTCTCGGCCTGTGTATCTGCTTCTTTTCGTGCCCTTTTCTAACCTGGGAAGTTTAGGTTTAAACATGAAGATGATAACACAAGTTAAGACTTTAAGGTCAAAAATTTCAGGTCAAGTTTAGGAGTACTCTGTGTATATTTCTTTAAAAGACTGGAATAATCAAGATTTTACCATATTAAAGACTGACAGGTTAGCCTGATACTTCCAGTTTTAAATACATCATAGAGTTTAGACTTGTGATTTTAAGTTGAAAAGGGAATGAAAATTTGACTCCATTTTTTTGTGAGTATGATTGGGATTTTAAAGAAAACCGGTGCTTCATTATGTTAATAAATTTTGTTTCTCAGACTTATAAGCTTATTACTTGAAGATATTTTGCCTGTTAAGTTCATAAGTTTGCTTTGTTAGGCAAATGAAGTGCTTATAAAGGAAATGTAATACATCAAATTCGTAATGCAGTTCAAAGTGTTTAAGGGGATTTAGTTAATTAAATTTGCAAATGATTTTAAGGGAGCTTAATGTCCTCAAGTTGAGTTAATTACTCTCTTTAGTCAAAGAAAATTGAAGATCACTGTTTTTTGTGGGTTTTTTGCAGTTTTTGGCCAGGGCTGGGTTTGAACCCACCACCTTCAGCATATGGGGCCAGCACCCTACTCCTTTGAGCCCCAGGCACTGCCCACAGGTCACTGTTTTTTATTTTGCCCTATTTATAAACAGAGTAATGAGATTTGTAGACTGAACATAACAGCTTAAGGATAACTAGGTTATTTCTATTTTAATGAAAGGGACATTAATTTAAAACCCAAGTGACTATAAGTAATCCTTTCTGGTCTACCCTCAGACATTATAACAAAGTTTAACAATGACAGATATTAGTACTAATAGCTAACACTTGTATAGTGCTATATGCCAATAGTCTCATTTAATTTTCCATTACAGAGGAGAAATAGTGGGAGGTCAGTAACTTGCTCCAGGCCACACATGTAGGAAGTAGTACATGTTGAACTTGAACTTGGCCCTTTTTGACTCCAGAGACTGTATGTACTCAATCACAGTAATGGGATCTTTGGGTCTTAGTTTCTAAGTCCCTGGAAAAGGGCTAACACTTCCCTAAGACATGCCAGTGAATGCTATCTGGTCAGACTTCTAACCGTTTAGACACTTTGGCACCCAACAGAAACTGTGGGCAGATCCTGGGTACCTGCTTCTGAACCCCAAGGTACCATTTGTAGAACTGCCCAGTGTTTGTGTCCTACAAACAGGGATATTCTGATGTTAGCCAATGCCTCATGAGCAATTACAGACATGAACTATAGCAGCTGTGCTTATTTTCTTCTGTATACATTAATCATTTCCCCTCACTGTCTTCCCCCAGTAATTTACATTTGAACAGTCGAAGCCTTACAATGTAGTTTTTGGATAGTAGAAGGTGCAGGTGGGATTGATGAGTGAACTAGAAGAGGCATTAACATAGCTCGGACATGGAGGCAGTGACCAGTGGGGTTTTGTGTCTAATTTTTTTGTGAAGTGGGTGTGTCTTCATTTATATGAGTAATGGTTGCATCCAGCCGGGCAGACACAGGGGGTGTAGTTATCAGTGGGATATGGAAGTCTAAATAGGGGTTGTATAGTTGCTGGGGAGCCTAAGCAGTGGACTGCACTGGGTCGTGTCTTGTCTCTCACTAGCCTTCCTCTCCTACTGGGGTTACAAGTCTGAAAACTGTATTCGAGTGCCTTCTTGTCTTTCTACCTCTCATCTGCTGATGAGAGACAAGGGTGGGAGACTGGAAGTGGAGGACGGGCGGAGCTTTTCTGCTGGGGGCGGGGAGAAGCCTCTGACCAGAACTCTCCCAGGAGCAATGGCAGCAGCAGCGGCAGCAACAGTGGCAGCAGCTGGTAAAATGGGCTCCTGGCAACACCATTTTCCCTTTTGCTTCCTGCAGGTTCAAATCTGTGGGTAACCTCACCTTCCACTGTTCTTCGTCCAGCAATTCCGACACCTCTGTCACTAACGCTTAGTATTGAATCCTCTGTTTAAAAGGTTTATCGTGGTTCCCTGCCTGCTGATTGGACACCGATTGACACGGATCTCATGCTCTCATTTGCCTACTGTGCTAAGCACTCTCATGTTGAGGTAGGTCCGTCCTGCATGTGTGGACACCAGGTGTGTTGCTTCTGACTGCTGCCTGGTGCTCCGTCGGGTATGTGACAACCACAGTGTACCTCTCCCTTTCCCTAGGGACTGCCTAGATTGCTGCCCAATATGCTAAATTTTTTTTTTTTTAATTGAGACAGTCTCGCTCTCTAGCCCAGACTAGAGTGCTGGTGGCGTCAGCCTAGCTCACAGTAACCTCACTCTTGGGCCCAAATGATCCTTTTGCCTCAGCCTCCCAAATCGCTGGGACTACAGGCAGCTGCCATGACACCTAACCATTTTTTTCTATTTTTAATAGTGACGGGGTCTCTCTCTTGCTCAAGCTTGTTTTAAACTTCTAAGCTCAAGGGATCCTCCCCTTCAGCCTCCCAGAGTGCTGGATTACAGGGGTGAGCCACCCTCTTAATTGGTTTTAACAGGCCTCACTGCCCATGCCCATCTTTAGTCATCTGTCACCGTCACACCATTGTCGGGTACTTCAGGGTGGGCTTTCATATCAACCAACACTTCAAATGAACTTGGCATTAATAGCATTTTTTTTTTTTGAGACAGAACCTCAAGCTGTCGCCCTGGGTAGAGTGCTGTGGCATCACAGCTCACAGCAACCTCCAACTCCTGGGCTCAAGCGATTCTCCCGCCTCTGCCTCCCAAGTAGCGGACTACAGGCGTCTGCCACAATGCCTGGATATTTTTTGGTTGCAGCCATCATTGTTGTTTGGCGGGTGTGGGCTGGATTTGAACCCGCCAGCTTAGGTGTATGTGGCTGGTGCCTTAGCCGCTTGAGCCACAGGCACTGAGCCTAATAGCAATTTTTTATTGGAACTGATTTTCTTTGGTAAGTTAAAGGTAAACCAGGTAACAGAGGATAGAGTGGAAATAAATTGCTTTGAGAACTTCCAAATTTTTAGCATATAGCTATTAGTATTGCCACTAGGAGGTACCTACTGAGTAGCTTTTTCTTTGTGCTTTCTAAAAATTCATTTTGTTACATTTTCAGCTACACAAAGGCTACTGCTGCCTCTGCCAAGTCTTGCCTGGTAGTCTGACGCTGACATAAAACTTGACATCTCATTTCTTTTAAAGAAAACCTATAAACCTGTCTTCCTTCCTACATGTTTTATTGACACAACGCATTGGAAAAATTTGCTTTTTAAAAAATTACAACTAGAAGTAAATTTTGTATTTTGTCTGACCATATTAATATGAATGTGTTTATCTGCTAAATGGATTGAAATTTAATATTGGAAATTAGTCCAATTTAATCATTCAGATAATAAATGGTAAATTACTAAGGCTTCAGTTTTCATCTGGGGAACATTACATTTCGTCAATAAAACCTGTGTGTGTTTAATATATAGTCCTCCTTCTAATTTAGTTATCTCATATTGAATGTTGTAAGAGTTACCTCAACCCAGATAAATGCCCTGTTTCATGAATATAAATCCATGCTGTGTAAAATGACCTTGGAAAGTGAGAAAGGAGAGAATAAAGAGTCAGAAGAAAGGACCAAGGGGACTTGCCCTCCAGGGGAAGGAGCAGGGAGTGCGATGTTTCCAGGTGTGCTCTGATGCACTGGAATCTCCCTCCCTAGGCTAAGAGCTGACTGCACCAAAGGTCATCTGGGTGCCCCTTTGTAAAGGGAAGGGTCAGTGCCCAAGGAATGGATTGATCCCATTGCAGGAAACAAAGGGTCTTTTGTTCGAGGGAAGCATTTTGTCACCAAGCAAGCGAATGAGCATACGCAGGAAAGGGCCCAGTGTGCCACAGTGCTGGCTTGCTACACACAAGCGTACTAAAAACTCACTTCATTCTAAGGCAGCCGTTCTCAACCTGTGGGTCGCGACCCATAGGAACTGTATTAAAGGCTTGCGGCATTAGAAAGGTTGAGAACCATTGTTCTAAGGGGAATTCTGCTGAATCATAGGAGCTATTCCTTGTTTCCTTTCTCAAGGGACTTACTGAAATTTTCCAGAGAGAGGAAAAAATAGCCCACACTTGGATTCTATAAACCTGACAAGGAGGAGAATATGTTGTCCTTCCTCAATCTTCCTACAATGCTGGACAGGAAAACAGGCAAATTGTACCATCCCTTCTATATTTAATGAGGTTGCAATGTGCTGGAATTTGACTATAAGTAGCCAAAACACAGTGATCCTTGTGTTTTAAATCTACAGCGTCATTATCGCTTTTTCCCCGTGTTATAACTAAGGCCTTATCTGCCACACAAAAGCACTACTGACCAAGAGGGCGTTGTACAAAAGCAGTCCAGTTAAAAAACTTGTTTGACAACTTAACTAATGGGTCCAACAAATAATGGCACCCTCACCATCTGTGGAAATAAGACATTGCCCACACCTTATTGATGTTTTTGGAGTGATGAAAAAAGCCAAGGAATACCTAGAACATAGAAGTTGTGAGATCCTAGTTCAGCTTTGTCTAAAAACTTGAGTTCATATGCAGAAATCTCATACACACATGAAAGAAAAACTCCCAAGAAACCAAACTTAAGATTCCTACCTCACCATGATAGACTCATTCCAGGCCCCCAAGCATTTTTCTAAGACCAAACAAGGTTTCTGTAGAGAATATGGTCCCTATAGGGAAAAACGAAGAACTACAAGTCAAGGAAGTTTTCTGTGGCTCAGAGTTTTAGAAGGATGTTAAAGTGTAGAGTATATGTAAGTCCTCCTAAGATACTGCAAAACCAACAATCCCATCTATGTAAGAGGGTGTGTGTGCATTACAAAGCTATTGGAGTGACACTAAATCCTCATTTATTGGAGATGAACTCAGAATCCCCTGTGGCCCCTAGGGAGAGTCTGTTCCCAGAAGCAACTACAACCAATTCTTTGGTTGTAGTTGTTGTTTGGCAGGTCCGGGCTGGATTCGAACCTGCCAGCTCTGGTGTGTGTGGCTGGCGCCCTAGCCACTTGACAGGCACCAAGCTGTTAAATGTTCTTGAAAGTGATCTCTAGTGAATTACTACTGGCTGTTGGACTCCATAAAAGGTCTCCAAAAATATACCTTTTTACCCATTTAAGGTACCTACTTAACACTGGTGAATGGGTAACAGGTGAGTGGCCCAGGGAGTTACCCAAGGATGCAAGAAAGGACATCCAGGGAAGTGGGTTGGGGAGGGGAGCAGGCCTGAGAGTGGCTATAAGCTGAGTGTGGGTGCTGAGCTACACACTTCTAGCAGCCTTGCAAAGCAGGTGGGACAAGAGTCCACAGGGACCAGTGAGGAGGTGTTCATAGCATTAAAAAAGTTGTTTGATGAGGTCAGGTTTCTACGGACAAGGGGATGGGGCTGTGTGGTATAAAGCTAGGTCTTACCTGAGCCACAGGGCAGCTGTTTGTGGACCATTTTCCTGAGTCTCAATTTTCAGAACTAAGCCATTTAACAGATGAGAATTTTAACTTTCTACTAAGAGTATCGTAGAATACAAAGCAAAACCCACACAAAATTTTAAGACACACATCCAGAGAAAGGCTATTTCTGCTCTGCTGGCCATTCTGTGCTGGACCCCAGAGCTCTGGAGATGGAAAGGACTCTGTTTTGAATGCTGTGACCTGGCTCACGGCCCTGGATAAACTGAGGAGGCAGTGGATGGGGAAGACGTCAGAATGGGCCAGGGGTCAAGGCTGCACAAGCCATTACAGGAAAGGAGAATCCAGGGAGGTAGTGGCAGCAGTGGCAGTGGCCAGAGCTGGAGAACAGCGATGACGGCAGCAGAGTCTGGGGCAGGGCGGGAGTGGAGCAGTGGCAGATCTTCTGACATCAAGGACTTAGAGCCACTAAGAGACAGATTCAAGAGCAGTTCTGTCCTGGGGAGGAAGCCACCGGCACCTAGCATCTTTGCAGAAGAGCTCCCAGCTGTTTGGGAACATGCAGCTAGTAGGAGCAGGCACTGTAATTTTCTCTGTCCCTTACCACTGGTACCACGGTGAGGTCTCCTCAGCAGCAGCATCCAAGAAGGGTCTTTTGGGTGTACTTAACACAGATTTTCATAAAACAAACAAGTACTCTAAGTAGATTATGAGAGCTCCTCAAAAGCTTTTATTTATTGTTTCCTTTTCAACCGTCACATTGCCTGGTACACATTGCCAGGTAGGCATTCAAAAACCTCTTTTTAAGTAGGCGACTTATAACACTGGGAGGACTTCATTTCAGTGTTTCAGAAAACATAATTCTTGGAAAGGGTGGATTCCCCCTTGACTCTGGATCATAGAGATTTTGTCTTAATTTTTATAAGCCACCTTAGACAAAGACATTGGAACACATCAGGTAAAACTTAAGTGCTTTGGAAGAACAGTAAAAGAGTCTCCTGAAATGCAGGAGTTGTCATAATTGCTGGGAAGACTGTGGCTTCTGCAGCTCAGGGTGATTTCACAGTAGGCAGAGAACACAGAGTATCTTCTGTGTCCCAACCCCGCCTGGGGTCTCCAGGACAGCTCCCCTGGGGGATTCTTACAAGTCTCCTTGCAGAGAACAGACCAATGAAGAACGACTATGCACTCCTCCGACCTGCCCAGGCCTGGGGGCTGGTGTTGCTGACCCAGTGTCTGCAATTTAGCTACGAACGATGTCATCCTAGAAGTGCCTCCTCCCTCGTCCACCCAACAGTGCAGCAGGGAACCAGAATCAGGCATTTAGGGCCATCCTCAAAGGAGTGACCGCTCCTCTCCTTCCAAGTAATTACCTGGTATTCGAAGTGCAGTATACATGGGTAGAGTTTTTACAAATTAAATTACTTTCTGAAAATTCAATAAAACATCATTACATACAATTCTCTTTGAGAAGTCTTTCCAATTCAATTCTTGAAATTAACTTACAAAATATTGTGCAAAAAACAAATGCTGACCTCGAATAAATAGGAAAAAAAGTAGGAAGAACAAAGCAATTTTTGTTTTTAAATTAAAAGTTAAAAACAACAGCTGCACTTCAAAGTATCTGCAGGATGAAATGCATCAAGAACGCCATTAACAACAGCCCTCAGGGTCAGAGTTGCATTTCCAAGTGAGGTTTTCTGTGTTCAAAATTCCCAGTGGATGCCTCCGCTAAGATCTGTCACCACTCCCTCTTTGACCAGCTTCAGGAGGAACTCGGTCTCAGTTGTCACATTATGCATGGTCTGCCAGTTCATGGCGCCCATGCACTGATTGTCAAAGTAGTGCAAAGGAGTTCGGCGTTGACTGAGATTATATCCAAAACCCACCAAGCTGACTTCATCACACAGATGTGTGGCTAAGACCACAGCAATGGCACCGATAGTGGGGATGTTCTGAAAAAGAAAAAAGACCAAAAAGAAAAAACAAGTCTTAGCACAATTCACCGCTTTGCAGATACTATACATGCTATGCAGAGTCATGGAGAATGCATTGGAGGCTGCAATTTCATGCATCTCATAATTTTATATAATATTTGAAAGTCTAACTCTTCATGCAGGAATCCAGATTCTCAAACAAGGTCTGTGATGTGAATACTTTTAACATACCCTTAACATGCCAAGTTAAATGATGTTCTTTCTAAAATTTCTACCCACTAGCTGGGCGGGGTGGCTCATGTCTGTAATCCTAGCACTCTGGGAGGCCGAAGCGGATGGATTGCCTGAGCTCAGAGGTTAGAGACCAATCTGAGCCAGAGCAAGATCTCATCTCTAAAAATAACGGGGCATTGTGACGGGCGCCTGTAGTCTCAGCTACTTGGGAGGCTGAGGCAAGAGAATCGTTTAAGCCTAAGAGTTGGAGGTTGCTGTGAGCTGTGACAACACAGCATTCTACTGAAGGCAATGAAGTGAGATTCTGTCTCAAAAATAAAATAAAATAAAATTTCTACCTGCTGGTCCTACATAAGACGTCAAGAATCACAAAACAAGCCCATTTCCTCTCTGGCATGACAAATGTCTACCGGTCTGCTCTGAGACAAGTAGCCATAGGACCTTCCTCTCCAAGGCATGATTTCTGTAGCCTGTCCCTTCCTGAAAGTGGAAGGTCCCCAGTTCTCACTGATGAAGACCATATTCACCCTACCTACGGCAGTGTCCCACTTAAAAGGCCCCATTTGCCTTTTGGCAAGTAACACTTCCAGGTCATTTTCACGTGTACAGCTACTAAAACAGTTTCTTCTCACCCTTTATTTAGACAGGAACGTGTTTAGATTTGAATTAAGGACTCTGACATGTATTCTACCAAAGCTGGCCTAGAATGCCCCGTGCATCCTGGATTCTGACTGTGATTCTGATTCACTACTCCCTCATGTCTGGCCCTCCTGGAATGCTCAAGCCTGGCACCGTGCTTTCTGGATACCCATCACAGTCATCGGACAGAGAGAAACCAAGAAAGCCCATAATTTAGTAGGCCTTCTCTGAAGGCTGCCCTGATCTTTAATTAATATTCTTTTGTATAGTTTTCAAGTGCGAATGCACCTCCTTTTCATTCCCCTTAGTTAAACCTGTAGCTTTCATAAATAACTCCTTTTCTGTAAAATGGGATGACAATGGATTCTACAGAGTTCACAGACTTAGGTGGGATTAGGGAACATCCACGGAGTCCCATCATTCAATAAAATCTGCTTCCTGCTCCTTGCTGTGTGGCACCTACCTCTCAAAGCCAACCTCACCTGTTAGAAAGGAACTCAACAGCCATATTGCATGTCTAAAAATGGAAATCAAAAGAAAGGAAGGCAGAGGAAGCATTCCTCCTGCACAGCCACAGGACTCTAAGGGACTATTCATTCTGTCCTCTCTACCATGCATCCCGCTGACCAGCCTGGTGCCCAACACCAGGGAATACTCGAGCCACGTCCCTGGAATGAGTGTGCAGCATCAACTGTTTGTAAGGGTCATTTATGGAGAGGACTCAAAAAAATAATTAAAAACTCCCCCACAGCATGTTATCTCTATAACATGCACCCTAAGAGAATACTTCCTTTTTTTTTTTTTTTTTTTGAGACAGAGTCTCATTTTGTTGCCCTTGGTAGAGTTCTGTGGAGTCACAACTCACAGCAACCTCAAGCTCTTGGGCCCAAGCAATTCTCCTGCCTCAGCCTCTTGAGTAGCTGGGACTACAGGTGCCTGCCACAACGCCTGGCTATTTTTAGAGATGGCGTCTTGCTCTAGCTCAAGCTGGTCTCCAACTTGTGAGCTCAGGAGATCTGGCAGCCTCCCAGAGTGCTGAGATTACAGGTATGAGCCACTGAGCCCAGATAACATCTCCTTATTGTCTAAGAGACAATCCCTCAGAGAAGGGATATACCCAAGGAAGTGTCCCTTCAGAAATCCTCTTGTATTTATTTGTTTGTTTGTAGTTATCAGGAGGCAGAATCTCTCTCTGCTCCCTGGAGTTGAGTGCCTTGGCCTCATAGCTCACAGGAACCTCAGACTCTTAGGCTGAAGCCATCCTCTTACCTCAGTCTCCCAAGTAGCTGGGACTATAGGCACTGGCCACAACATTCAACTAATTTTAGTAGAGATGGGGTTTTGCTCTTGCTCAGGCTGGTCTCAAACTCCTGACCTCAAGCAATCCACCCACCTCAGCCTCCCAGAGTGCTAGGATTACAGGTATAAGCCACAGCGCCCAGCCAGAAATCCTCTTTTAAATTACTGTTTTTAATCCAAAAGAAAATGTCATTTTATCAATTATAAAAATAAATATTCAATCCAAATAAGAAATAAATAGTTATAAAGTAGAAAGTAAAACTCTTCCACAGACATCCCCCCCACCAAAGGCACTTTTCTTTTATTTATTAAATCATAGCTGTGTACATTAATGCAATCATGGGGTACAATGTGCTGGTTTCACACACAATCTGAAATATTTTCATCAAACTGTTCAACATAGCCTTCATCGCATTTTCCCAGCTATTGTGTGAAGACATTTGTATTCTGCATTTAGTAAGTTTCACCTGTACCCTTCTAAGATGCGCTGTAGGTGTGGCCCCATCAATTACCCTCCCTCCACCCATCCTCTCCCCTCCCCTCCCCTCCCTTGCCCCTTTCCCCATATTCTTGTGCTATAGTTGGGTTATAGGCTTCATATGAAACCTATAGATTAGCTTCATTGTAGGGCTGAGTACATTGGATACTTTTTCTTCCATTCTTGAGATACTTTGCTGAGAAGAATGGTGCCTATTTCCCAGCTATATAGCATACGTATGTATACCTACATGCACACACACACACACACACACACATACTCTATTTTTAAGTGAAAATGGATTCATACGTGTGTTTAATATCTTGATTTTCTTGCTTAATATATCATGGAGTTGTTTTCATATCTATCAGGCTTTTTTCATCTTTAGCTCTCAGATGATATTGCACTGACTGTATCATAGTTGGTTTAAACATTCTCATCATGATGAATATTTAGGCAGTCTTTAGTTCTTTGCTGTTAATGGTATGGTGAGCATCCTAGAGTATCTGTCTTTGCAGATTTCTCTAATTTCCTTGTTTTTAGTAAAACTGCTGGATTAGAAAGTATTCACATTTAAAACTGACTTATATTGATAACTATCCTGTAGAAAAAGTGTCAACTTATTCTGCCTACATTCCTGCCAAACAAGGACATTATCAAAATTTTAAGGCTTTGCTAAGAAAGTGGGCAAGAATGTTACTGTGGCTTTAATTCACTTTTTTCGAATAAAAGTAAAAGTTTTTTTGGTAAAGTTGAATATTTTGTCATATATTGTTAGGTTACTTTAATTCTTTTGTGAAATGTCTATTCATAGCCTTTGCTCATTTTCTTAATTTTTTTTTTTTTTTTTGAGACAGAACCTCAAGCTGTCACCCTGGGTAGGGTGTTGTGGCATCACAGCTCACAGCAACCTCCAATTCCTGGGCTCAAGCGAGTCTCTTGCCTCTGCCTCCCAAGTAGCTGGGACTACAGGTGCCCGCCACAACGCCCGGCCATTTTTTGGTTGCTGCAGTCATTGTTATTTGGCGGGCCAGGCTGGATTCGAACCTGCCAGCTCAGGTGTATGTGGCTGGCGCCTCAGCCCATTGAGCCAAAGGCGCGGAGCCTTTTTTTTTTTTTTTTTTGAGACAGAGCCTCAAGCTGTCACCCTGCTGGATAGAGTGCTTTGGCATCACACCTCACAGCAACCTTTAATTCCTGGGTTCAAGAGAATCTCTTGCCTCTGCCTCCCAAGTAGCTGGGACTACAGGCGCCGCCACAACGCCCGGCCATTTTTTGGTTGCAGCCGTCATTGTTATTTGGCGGGCCCGGGCTGGATTCGAACCCGCCAGCTCAGGTGTACGTGACTGGCGCCTTAGCCCGTTGAGCCACAGGCACCGAGCCAATTTTTTCTATTTTTAATAGAGA
>CAUYRH010106829.1:0-29809 GCA_963574655.1 Perodicticus potto
AGTATCTCTAGAATGGAAGAAAAAGTATCCAATGTATACACCCCTAATATGAAGCAAATTTATATCTTTCAAGCGAAGGCTACAACCCATTTATTGCACAATAAGATGGGGAAAGGGGAGAGGGAGGGAAGGGGAGGGAGAGTGTGGGGGGAGAGAGGATAAAGGGTGAAATCACACTTGTGGTGCATATTTGAAGGGTCAGGAGAAAACTTCTAAATACGAATCAAAAATGTTTTCACAGAGTAAATGAGAAAATATCATGAATGTTATATCAATCAGGTTGATAAAAATATCTCCGATTGTATATGAAGCCCGCACACTGTACTCCATGACTGAATTATTGTACACAGCTATGACTCAATAAAAAATAATAATAATAATAAAAAAAAAGGAAAACAAGAACGAGTTCCCTCAGATTACACTGATCTGAAACATCTGTTTAAAATATCTGCTTAGTAATTTCAGAGTTGTTTTTTCCAGATACTATGTTATTCTTTTTATTTATTTATTTATTTATTTATTTATTTATTTATTTATTTTTTAGAGACAGATTCTCTCTTTGTTGCCCTTGGTAGAGTGCTGTAGCATCATAGGTCACAGAAGCCTCCAGCTGTTAGGCTCAGGCGATTCTCTTGCCTCAGCCTCCCAAGGAGCTGGAACTACAGGCACCCGCCAAAATGCCTGGCTATTTTTTGTTACAGTTTGGCCAGAGCTGGGTTCAAACCCGCCACCCTCAGTATATGGGGCTGGTGCCCTATTCACTGAACCACAGGTGCTGCTCTACTATGTTACTCTTAAGAACTCCCCACCACTCTCAAAACCTGGGATAGTTATATTACAAAAACAATTCAATATACATAAAGGGGGGGAGAGAGAAGAAGAAGAAAGATACCTGTATTATGAGGAAGTGGCTTACATGATTATGGAGGCTGAGAATTCCTATAATCTACCACTTGCAATCTGGAGACCCAATAAAGCTGATTCCAACTGCAGACAATGAGATAGTGTCCCAGCTCTAACAGTGATACATAAAAATAAGGAGATGAATTCCTCCTCCTTGCATTTTTTATTCTATTCAGGCCCTCAACAATTTGCATGATGCCTGCCCACAATGGGGAAGGCAATCTGCTCTGAATCCACTTAATCAAATTCTAACCTCATCTGGAAATAGCAGACACACAGAGAAAGACTGTTTAAGTTGGATCCCCTTGAATGGTTAATAAACTTAACCATCACAATATTTTGTCTACTGACCATTTAATGATTTGATAACGGAAGAAGTATCTTCAGGCTCCACCTCCTTAGATCCATTCTATTAATATTTCCCATTATAGAATTTCCACTGTGCTTTTTTTCCCACCCATATTCCACCCCTCTACCAAGACCCTTGACTCTGAAATCTCATATGGAATTTAAGTTTCACTTCATGAGGTGATTTTTTGAATTACCCCTTTGAATCTGTTATTTGAAGATTTTTCTTGCTAACCATAGGACCGAGTCCAAGGGCCCAGAATCTCAGCCGAGCACACACTTGTTCTCAAGGGTGGTTCAGATGTTTATGTATAGCATTCATTCACATAATAATTTATAATAATTATAAACTATCATAATAGGATTATAACAATTATAAGTGAATGCTTACTTTTTGTTTAACACTGTATTGACATTCTTTTGGAAATAGTCTTTTGGAATATTTTTCTTATGGTAGTCTTTTCATTGCATATTTACAAATATGCATATTTACACAAATATATTGACATAAATATTAAATATTTATGTCTTTCCAAGCACTCCCTACTTAAGAATAAAAGCTTATAGTTGACATATGGATTTCTTAAGGAAATTTTTAAGATATTTACTAGAGCATTTTGATTTCCTTTTTTTTTTTTTTTTTTTGATACAGAGCCTCAAGCTGTCACCCTGGATAGAGTGCCGAGGCATCACTGCTCACAACAACCTCCAATTCCTAGGCTCAAGCGAGTCTCTTGCCTCCACCTCCCAAGTAGCTGGGACTACAGGCTCCCGCCACAATGCTCAGCCATTTTTTGGTTGCAGCTGTCATTGTTGTTTGGCCGGTCGGGCTGGATTCGAACCCACCAGCTCAGGTGTACGTGGCTGGTGCCTTAGCCCATTGAGCCACAGGCGTGGAGCCAGCATTTTGATTTCTTATGAATTCTGTCATTTTCTGAGAGTTCAGTCAAGGACATGTAATGCTCAATTTTTAATCAGTTATTTAAGGACAGGATTGATATTTTTCAACATCAGTGACTAATACTTCTTCTGGAAGTTTTGCTCATGTTTTCTGCATCTCTTCTCCATCACTCTCTTTTATTATCCTGCAGAGAAAGTATTATTTTTGATTTTATGACAGCTCAGCCACTTCTATCAAAGAACAATCTTTGTCATTTCTCAGTATCTATCTTCTTCTTGGCTGATCTCCTGCTCCCTCTGAATCAGAAACATTCCTTAGATTTATGGACACTTTCTGTACAATGTTCTTCTCATTTCATTGCTTGGATCTTTACTCATTTTTGTTCCAGTTTCTTTAGCTTCATTTTGGATTTTTTCCAATTTCCCAGTATTTTAAGTTTCAGTCCATTAGTCTTTTGCTGTATTTGCCCTCTATCCACTTGCAGACTGGTCAAACCCATTTATTTTTCTCCCTAAGCAGAGAGAATTCTCCATTTGAACAGATGATTTTTTTTGTTTGTGTGTTTAGGCATATCCTTCCCATAAGGTTTTCAAATACTAAATGATTAAATTTTAATTTACTAAGGGCCTACTATGTGCCAACAGTATTTACAAGAGAAAGGTTAATTCATTCTCATAGCACCCATAAAACTGATATGATTCTACCAATGAGTAACCTGAAACTCAGATAGATTAAGAAGCAAAATGTTATACAACAGGTCCCGAATTCATTCTCCAAATGTTTACTGCATTGTTTCAAAATTTAGGCACTGGGTCAGAAGTTGGGAAGATAGCAGAGAGTAAGACTTTTCATGTCTTTGCCCTCATGAACCATTATCTAGGACATATTAATAAGGCAAATGTGCAGTCATACATAAAATAATACAAATATTGGCTGGGCCTAGTGGCTCACACCTGTAATCCTAGCACTCTGCAAGGCCAAGTTGGGTGGATTGTCCGAGCTCACAGGTTTGAGAACAGCCTGAGCTAGAGGGAGTCTAAAAAAAAGTGATTTTTGGACTTATATCCAAAAGTCCAAAAATCACTTTATAACAAAGATATTTGCACCAGATTGTTCATTGCAGCTCAATTCATAATAGCCAAGTCATGGAAGAAGCCCAAGTGCCAATCGACCCATGAATGGATTAATAAATTGTGGTACATGTACACCAAGGAATATTATGCAGCCTTAAAAAAAGATGGAGATTTACCTTTTTTACATTTACATGGATGGAGCTGGAACATATTCTCCTTAGTAAAGTATCTCAAGAATGGAAGAAAAAATATCCCATGTGCTCAGTACTATTATGAAACCAATTTACAACCACTCACACTTTCATGTGAAGAATAGATTACAACTATGGTCCAAGATGAAGGGGAAGGAAGGGGGTATGAGAGGGGATAGAGAAAGTCAGATTGAGGTGGGGGGTGAATGGTGGGATCACACCTATGATGCATTTTGCAAGGATATATGTAGGATCTATTACTGTAGAGTATAAGTGTCTTAACACAATAACTAAGTAAGTAAGTATAGAGTATAAATGTCTTAACACAATAACTAGTAAACTAAGCAACACAATAATTAAGTAAGCGTTCCTAATTCTATATGAAATCAGCACATTGTACCTCATAAATACATTAATGTATACATGAAAAAAATAGCTGAGCATTGTGTCAGGCACCTGTAGTCCTAGCTACTTGGGAGGCTGAGGTAAGAAAATCGCTTGAGCCCAAGAGTTTGAGGTTGCTGTGAGCTCTGATGCCACAGTACTCTATTGAGGGTGACAAAGTGAGACTCTGTCTCAAAAAAAATAAAATAAAATAAAAAATCCAAATATTTTCAACATATAAATAAATGCATAAACTGATCAATGCAATGAGGACAATGGTTGGCCGGGCATGGTGGCTCATGTCTATAATCCTGGCACTTGGGAGGCAACCGCGGGTGGGCTGCTTGAGATCATAGATTTGAGACCAGCCTAAGCCAGAGTGAGACCTCATCTCTAAAAGTAGCTGGGCATTGTGGCAAGGGCCTGTAGTCCTAGCTACATGTGAGGCTGAGGCAAGAGAAATGCTTAAGCTCAGGAGTTAGAGGTTACTGTGAGCTATGATGCCACAGCTCTCTACCAAGGTTGACAAAGTGAGACTCTGACTAAAAAAAAAAAAAAAAAGAGGACATTTGGATAGACTGGAACTGCTTGCAAAATGTTTAACATATGCTTCAATTAGGAGACGGCCTTTCCTTTTGGTAGAGATCTAAATGGGCAGATGGAATTAGTTATCAGAAGGGAGTGGACAGAGCATATCAAGCCCAGAAATAAGACTAAGACAAGGACAAATGGCAGAGATAACATAGGTTTATTCAAAGAAAAAAATATATCCAACATTGTTAGAGTAATGAGTATGATATAGGGAGGGGTGGGCAAGGACTAGACAGTCATTCTCCAAAGAGCATATTCCTACACCTCTCTGAAGTCTATATTATTTTCCTGATCGAGAAATAAAATAACACTGAATGTTCTGTCACATTTATTTGTCATTGCTATTACATCAAGATTGAAGTTAGGTCTTGGTCATGGTTACTCTTATATAACTACATTCCCTATCTTGGTGAATTCATCTAATCTCAATATTTTAAATACTGATGACTTTTCCAATGTTTCCTATGGAGAGGACCTCTCTCCTGCATTCCAGAACAGGATATTCAATACGTACTGGACATCTTCATTTTTTTTTTTTAGACAGAATCTCACTCTGTTGCCCTGGGTAGATTGCCACAGCATCATAGCTCCCAGCAACCCTAAACTCCTGGGCTCAAGTGATCCTCTTGTCTCAGGCTCCAGAGTAGCTGGGACAATAAGCATCTTCCAAAATGCCTGGCTAGTTTTTCTATTTTTAGTAGAAGACAGGGTTTCATTCTTGCTCAGGCTAGTCTTAAACTCCTGAGCTCAAGAAATCTAGACACTTCAGCCTCCCAGAGTGCTAGGATTACAGGTGTCAGCCACCATGCCCGGCCTGGACGTCTTCATTTAAATATTTAATAAGCTTCTCAAACACAACTTGTCCAAAAGTACACACCATCTGCAGACTTTCTATCAGGTTTAGATTTTCTTTAACCCCACTAACAAGTGAAGAAGTTAGCTCGTACTCTTTCATGTTGTCAGAAGAACTGAAATTCCTGGTTCAGAGACAAATGACTTTATTACTTATGATACCAGGAACAAAAGTAACATCAATAAATGCATGGTTTCCCCTTGCCCTCAAGTCACTGCAAACAGGTGTCTAGATGGGTGTTATCCTTGCAGTGTATTTCCGTTGCTACTGAAAAACACTGACTTTGCACAATCTGTTGTTTGGAGGTTTCTTTGCTGTGCTTTTTTCTTTTTTTTAATTTCAGAATATTATGGGGTTAGGAATGTTTTGGGTACATGAACTGCTTTTGTACAGTTTGAGTCAAAGTTGTGTCACCTGGATAGTGTGCATAGTATCTGTTACATATGAACTTACCCCTCCCTGATGCCCTGTCCCACCTGTTTGCTTTCCCTTGGGTTTTACTATCAAATGTGCATGTGGGTATTGGTTGATTAGTTTCAAGTTAATAATAGTCAGTGCATAGAGCTGAAAAGCAATTAACTGTTTTAATAATTTGCAAACAGACAAGCTTGTTCCTGAAGGAGACATCTTCCCATCTTTCAAGACTATACTCCTCAAAGTCAAATTTGACAAATGGCCCAGCAGTCAAGGTCTTGTGTTCTTGACATACCTGGCAAATTAATAAGTAATACAAGAAATCTATAGAGATAGTCTCACCCAGTACTTCTGTAAAACAGATGTAAGGTGGTTTATGTCATGGAGTTATGCAGAGGAGGCCACTGGGCTACATGTTGCTACTACAGGCCTTTGGGACACCGGAGCTCAGTTCAAAAATTTCAGCAGTGAATTTGGCTGGACTTAATTCTTCATCCTCAACTTCTTTGGTAGGCTGAGGGTTGCCTGGTACGGAAAGGCCTAGGAATCTGGGCCAAAATTTAGGAGGCTTCTTGCTTCCTTCCCTGATACACATCCCATAATTGCTAAATTTCCTTAAACGCAATGTTTCTTTGAGGTTCACCTCACCTCATCTAAGAGAAAAGAAGGGTGGACACCATTAACTAGGACATCTTCCTAAGAATACAGACCTCCCTACATGCCCTTTGCTTGGTCTTTGGGCAGCCTCTCACCATGGGTGGCCACATCTGGATAAAGAAGGGCAGCTCATAACTGCTTCTCTATTTCAGTCAATTACAAAATCAGGTTTTGAAACTTCTCTTCTGAAAAACAAAAATAGGCCCTTGTCTGCTGTCCCCTCTTAAGATCATCTTGTGAACTTTTGTGTCAGCAATCCATTAGGGGGTTCCATACCCATCCCCACTATCAAACCAAACGACCGTGTCTAAGATATGGGTGCCTTGTGGGCTCAACCCAGTGGTTTCCAACCGGTGTGCTGTGAGAGGTTGTTAGGGTGTGCTATAAACATTTTTAAAGACCATTATATGTTATTTTTGAAAGGAGTTCAAAGCACAGTAAGTATAGTCTTTTCTTGATCAACATAATTTATGTGTTCCGTATATGTGTCTATGTTCAAGTGTGCCACAAGATTTAAAAAAACGTTGAAAAGCATTGGCTTAGCCCATCTGGCTGTAGGCTGAGTTGTGCAGGTCCCTAGCACTGCTTCTGCTCATGTGCCCTAGGTGTCACCTGACCCACTTTCTGCTTTCTGTAACTTCCTCATACTCCAGAGACTCTGCCATTATTATTGCCCCGGCCCTAGCTTGTAAAATGTTCAGCTTTCTTGTTCCCTCCTGCTCCAGCTTTCCCACGATACTATGGCTGGCTTCCTAATAAACTTGCACAATTTTCTAATTTAGTTTGAATCTCCCTTCACTAGAGTCTAAGCACCCTGGGGGAAAATATTTTTGTATTTTTTATTCACTCATATCCCTAGCACCCAGCATAGTAGTGCTTCAAACACAGTCAATGCTGTAATCACAGTTTATTGAATAGATGAATATATGTGATGATTCATTTGTTCATCTTCTGTCTTACCTACTGGAACTTCATCTCTGTTAGGATAGGTACTTGGGTGATCTTACTAACTGCTACGTGCATAGGCTCCATGCCTAAAAGTGGAATATTACTGGTATTTTGTAAACCTACACTGAATAAATACATTGAATGGACAAAGGAATTAAGTTCTAAATAACTATTTCTCTACATAATGGAATGAAAAGGTTAACTTTTATTTAGACATTTTGCTCATCACTATAAAAATTAAGTCTATTTAAAAAGGTCTGACTCATTGATTCACCGAGGATTTAAGGAATACTTATTTAGTGTAGGACTTGTATTTAGTTTTCCTCCCTATAGTTCTTAATGAATGGTAAAACTAATTCAAAGAACACCTGTTGAGTGTGGCAGAGATTGCTGACTACTTGACAAAACCTCTATTTCCTTCTTCCTGGCCTAGCAGGCTGTCCTGCAGTGACATGTGGCCCTCAAGGTGTTTCTTGAACAGGGAACACAGGCACAAACAGGTTTGGTCCATAAAAACTTTCCATGTGCAACCCCATGTGTTATTTTATCCCTCTAGTTTTAAGGAGGGAAGCAATCTCCAGAGCAATTTTGGGAGCTTGACCTAGAAAATGAGAGAGCCTCAGTCATATATGGTCCCTGAATAATTATAGGAAGGAAATCTGCTTGGCCAAACTCTTCCCTTCATGGACCTGTTCTTAGAACTTTTGACTCAAGTGATTAGGTATTTTTGTAGCCAGTTTGTAAATCATTTAGTATACCTTGACTCACTGAAAAAAGTAGATTTGTGTTTATTTGCTGAAAAAAGTCTAATACCTTCAAGGATATTTTTATTTCTAAATAAAAGTTAGTACAACTCAACATTTGGTATCTCCAGCTTTCTAGGACTATAATAAGGATGAATGCATTAAGTATAATAAAACATGTTCTATTGGATTTGCCTCCACAAGTAACTTAAAATATTATCATCACAGAAATTTTTTTCTAAAATTTAACCCATTTCTTTTCTGTCTCCAGAGGTTGAATCAGCCACTGATAGGAAGTTTCTGTTGCCTTGACTGCACGCTGATCCTTACTTTCTTCCTGTCTACCTCGGATAACCTCAGGTGGTATTTTCTAACGAGGGCTCCACAGTTCCCAGCCTTGTGAAAGATTCCACACAGCACCTCTGCCATCTGCACTGACGATGCATCAGGCCTATCCAGGTGCCCCTGAAATCCTGATAACAGACAGGTCAACATTCACAGGATGCTCTGAGCCCCAGGGGAACAAGCACACTGCGGTTAGTAGACGTCAGATGTCAAGAAAAGGTGTTCAACTTTCACTCCCTTTCTATTATTTCATACTGCAGAGTAAAATCAGTTTATAAATCTTTTCTTGACATAGTTCCCTAGCCTTAACCCTACCACACCTGGTTCCAAATGTGATGGCCATTTGAGGATATAACTAGGGACAATTAAATAAAGTGCTCTACTCCCAATCGCCTTTCACTCCTATATCAGAGACTGTGATACTTGCCAAATTTCTCTCTCTCTCTCTGTTTTTTTTTTTTTTTGGTTTGTTTTGAGATAGAGTCTCACTATGTCATCCTCAGTAGAGTGCCATGGTGTTACAGCACACAGCAACCTCAAACTCTTGGGCTTAAACAATTCTCTTGCCTCAGATTCCCAAGTGGCTGGGACCACAGGCACCCGCCAAAACACCAGGCTATTTTTTGTTGTCGTTGTCATTGTTGTTTAACAGGCCTGGGCAGTGTTCGAACCCACCAGGTCGAAATGATGATGTTGTAACCTTGATGTTTGTAACCAGTGCCTTAACCACTGAGCTATGGGCGGCGAGCCATGAAATCTTACTAGGTACACAGTAAATAAAATTTCTTTTAGAACAAATTTGGACTCTGGGGAAATGATTTAGTTCCTTCAATTGCTAATTAACCTTTCTTTAAAATGGGGGAGAACAATAAAAGCTACCTTTATAGTTGAGATAATATATGCATTCCAATATACCACTTGAACAGAAAATAATTAAATTAAACAATCATTGTTACTGTATTACTAGAAATTAGATTGCATTTCTAGACCTATGTTAAAAGTCTTTTACTTTAGGCCTTAACCATTTTTGTATATATTTTCCCTTTTCTATTTTTAAAATAAACACTACATATTAAAAGTGCCTGGATCTTTGATTATTTTCATTATTTTTCTCTATTTAATATTTATTTTGAAACAACTTTAAGTTTATAGAAATGTAGTCAGATTAATAGAGTTCTAATATATCATTTATTCAGATTCCCCTATGGAAACATGGACACTAACAAAACCAGAAAATTTCCTTACATATACTTTCATTAACTCGTGTAGAAGTCTAATTTGAATTTCAAAAGTTTTCACACTGAAGTTTTGGGTTTTTTTGTATCCAATCCAGGATCACATATTGCACATAATTGCCATTTTCCCTTAATTTTCTCCAATCTGTTCTCAATATTTCAGGGTTTTTTTTTTTTTTTTTAATCTTTTAAACCATTAACATGTGTGATGAGGACTGGTTAGGTATTTTTACAAGGGCTAACAATTACGTTTGAGAACTAACTCTAGAAAAAGTGCTCATAACTCATTGCTGAATATCGATATAGTCATCTTCGAATTACTCAAGATATTCACAAATGCCAGCCCCTAATCTACCCTTCAAAGCAATTTTGTTACTCTTTTTAAGGAATGACCATCAGACCTGTTGTCATCAAACTGTTGACAATTAAGTTTGCAAACTTGCCACCATGTGCTTACACGGGCAGTGCTGTACAAACAACTCAGTAAAGTTTCATAACCTTGGTGTGTCAGTGTCTTATAGCTGCTTTTGTGTCAGTGTGTGGTGGTGTCCTGCTGATGGCATTCTTTACTGTTACTGCCTGTTTTTGTATGTTCTACAACAATAGCTCTGATGTCATTCTAAAAAAAGATTTCCAAAATTGTTTTGTAGGGTAGACTAGACACTGGCATTGTTGCACAGCTTCCCAAGGGGAGTACTTCAAAGGTGACTTTAGTGATATTCAGCAATAAGTTATGTAGCACTTTTTCTCGGATGATATAGTGAACTTAATTGTCAGACCTCATATGATGTCATCCATTTTGCATAACATTTTTCATGATTAAACTTAGTTTTCCATTTTCTGCAAAAATGCCACTGAAATGTTTTAACCTTCTTATTGTAGCATATCAGGAGAAATCTCATATCACTATGCATTAAAATATGTATTAAAACCAGTGATGTTAACTTTAATCATTTGGTCAGTGTGGAGTCTGTCAATTGTCTCCACGGTAAAATTCTCAGTTTTCTCTTTGCAATTAATAAGCATCTTTCATAAAGTTACACCATGACTAAGCAAATATTCTGTTCTCCATTATACTTTTCTCACTAATTTTAGTTATCATTGATGATTATTGCTGCAATTGTAATATTACACCATGGTATATGTCCAGGGAAATTGTTTAGTTCCTTCATTCCTTCCACATTACTTAATTATAATTCTATTGTAAAGACGAATTATTGCTTTTTAAATGTATTCAGTTATTTATTCCTATCATTATAGACTCATCGGTCTTTATTTATGAGTTTTAATTCAATGATAATAGATAATGGATTTTCATTTATTGTTTCTCTAATTCTTCCAGTCAAGATTATTGAAATTTTAAGTTGGTTACTTTGTTCTTTTTACATGTCCCCATCATGGCTTGAGGATTTCATTGTTTTCTTGTACTACAAGAGGTTCTAGGCTCATTTTATACTTTCTTTCCCAATCCACTTCTCCAAGAAGACTCTACCAATTTATGTTTGTTTAAACATGGAATCTAAAGACAAGACAAATATGGAGAGCTAGAAGCAGTTTTTGCATGCTGCTTTCAAGGAGGGGATTAAAGGTGGCAAATACAGATGGATTTTCTCAGAGAAGCATTCTGAATTATCAAAGAAGTGATGGGAGACACTCAGAATGAAGGAGAAGACGAAGGAGTGATACACGTGGCAAGAGTGGATGGTTCTTGGGGGAAGAATCCACACATGATACCTGGGGGAGTGATCCAACCTGGGGACAGGAAGAGAGAACCCTGGAGCACCATGATTCCCCTATGAACACTGCAACCCAAGCTATGGGGGAGGCCTACACCATCACCACAGAGAAATCAAACTTATCAAGGAACTGCTCAGAGTCTATGCAGTGACATTGTATGGGAGAGTGAACACAGCAGCCATCTGTTGGCTTCCCTTCCCAGGTTCCTACAAATGTCATTACTCTGAGCACTCAGATCCAGAGCACCTGGTCTACACAAGACTCAACCTTTCTGCAACTGTCTCTGCATAGCTCTTGCTGGGCTGGGGAGGGAGTAGGGAGAAAAGACTCTCTTGATTGCTCTATGACTGTGATATCAATGCCCCTCCATACCAAGGGTGATTTAAACAGAGCAGGAACCACCAGTGCTACCTGAGAAGCCTTGCAGCAACTGCCTCAATGGTGACTATATTGAGAAAAATCCCCAGCTGCTAGGTGGCTCAGCCTGACCCCATTGCAGTAGTTAGCACCCTGTGGCCCCACTGGTGCAGCTCCCACACCATCACCTACCCACAAGGCCCTAGCCCCAAGGCTTCCACCTGGCAGGACCTGCGCCAGTGATCCAATACTCCAAATGAACCTAATACCTGATGCCAACATTGAACCTGGACCTGGGTGAAGCAATGGCCCATAGCCCTGGAACCCATAAACACTAGCTAGATAGGTTTTCCCAGCTTCCACAGCTTGTGAGGAGACCAGGAAGAGCAATATCCTACAGTTCCAGCATCCAGGGACAGGGAATCCCTAGCACCTCATCTGAGCTCCTTACAGTGACCTAGGAACAAACTCACTGCTATTCAGGAAGGTCCTCAAACACTGGCTTGGACTGTGCTAACCACAGGGAAATGGGACTACACAGAACAGCTACATTTTGAGATCTCATTGCATTCACCCCTTTCCTGCCATGCCAATCTTCCAGAGAGCACACAAAAGCATCATATTGGAAGACCTCTCCTTCCACTCACTAAATAAGAGGCTTCCAGAAAAGAAAAACAAGTTCACTACAAATCTATCTTCCTTGAACTAAGAAAAGAAGTTTCAGGAGAGAGGGAGAGAAAGAAAAAAAAAAAGCAAAAAAATACTGACAACATGAAAAACAAGCTAGTTTAACACCTTGAAAATATTACAATAGATTTATAGCAATAGACCCCACCAGAAAGGAAATTGTTGAAATGTCAGAAATGAAATTCAAAATGTAAATGCAAATAAGATTAATGAGACTGAAGAGAAAATTGAAAACCAATACAAAGGAGCCAAAAAATATTTCAGAAGAAAGATTGTTTCAGAACATGAATGAAAAAAATAAAGAAATCACTAAAGAGATAGGCAATATTTGAAATGATATACAAAAACTAAAGAAATCAAAGAGTCATTTGGGGAATTTCGAAATATAGCAGAAATCTTCAACAGCAGGTTAGATGAAGCAGAAGAAAGAAAATCAGAGCTTGAAGACAAGCCTTTCAAATATCCAGTCAGTCAAAGGTGCTGAAAAAAAAGAATAAAGAAGCATGAACAATCAGCCCCCCAAAAATGGGACTGTGTCTTTGTAGAAACAAAGAAAAACCAAAAAGCATAAAAAAACCTGTCCAAGGGAATTATTTAGGAAAACTTCTCTGATATTTCCAGAGATTTAGATATCCAGAGACTGGGAAGAGTCATAGCAAATAAGATAACTTCAGGTTGTCATCAACCTTGCCAAAAAAAAAAGGAAAAATAAAATTCTACAAGCTGCAAGATGAAGCCAACTAACCCAGAAAGGAAAACCTGACAGGCTAACAGCAAACATCTCAGCAGAGACATTATAAGCCAGAAGGGATTGGGTCCCCATTTTTGGTTTCTTTAACAAAGCAACTGTCAGTCAAGAATTTTGGTTCCTATGAGACTAAGTTTCATGTATGATGGAGAAACAAAGACTTCCAAATAAACAAACACTAAGAGAATGTGTCTCTGCTAGACTTGCTCTACAGGAAATGCTCAAAAATGCACTATACATAGAGCAGTACAGTACATAATCACCAGTGTAACAATACCCAAAAGTTAAAGCTCATAACTCTTATAAAATAATAGAACAAGAGAGATAACAAAACAATAAGTTATCACCCAACATGAACAGAACAGTACCACACCTACCAATATTAACACTGAACATGAACATTTTTAATTCTGCTCTTAAAAGACAGAGTGGCAGAATGGATAAAAAAGCACAACTCAAGTGTATGATGTTTTCAAGAAAGCACATTTAACACGTAAGTACTTGCACAAATGCAAAGTAAAAGGATGGAAAAAAATATTTCATGCAAATAGAAACCAAAATCAAACAGGTATAGCCCTTCTCTTATCAGATAAAATAGACTAAATGAACAATGGCAAAAAAAAAAGACAAAGAAAGCCAATATATAATGGTGTAGAGAGCAATTTAAAGAGAATGCATAACAATTTTAAATATATATGCACCTCACACAGCACCTCTCATACTCATAAGGCAAATTCTTCTAGCAAAGAAATAAACAGTAGTATCATACTTGAGAGGGACTTCAACACCCTATTGGGAGAAATATGCAGATCATGCCATAAGAAAATCAATAAGGAAACACTGGGCCTAAATGAGATTCTAGAAGAAATGGACTTGATGGGCATTCGTAGAATTTTCTACCCAAACACTACTTAACAGATATTCTTCTTGTCAGCAAATGAAACAATTTCTAAAATTGGTCACATCTAGGCCACAAAACAAATCAGAACAAATTAAAAAAAATCAAAATCATACCATGTAACTTCTCAGACTGCAGTGGAATAAAACTAGAACTCAATTTCAAGAGAAACTTTCAATCTACACTAAGTCATGGGAATTAAACAACTAGCCACTGAACCATCCTCGTATCAATGATAAAATTAAAATGGGAATCAAAATGTTTCTAATTGAAGGACAAAGGGTACACAAACTTTCAAAATCTATGGAATACATTAGGAACAGTGCTAAGGAGAAAGCATATAGCCTTAAATGCCTACATGAAAAAGATAGAAAGATCTCTAAAAACAACTTAATGTCGCATTTCAAGGAACTAGAGCAAGAAGGTCAAACCAAACTCAAAGACAGCATAAGAAAAGAAACAACAAATTTCAGAGCAGAACTAAATGAAATAGAATCCAAAAAAAAAAAAAAAAATACAAAGCATCAACAAAACAAAAAGTTGGTTCTTTGACACTATAAACAAAATCAATAGACCAGTAGAAGTAAAAGAGAAAGAACACAAAGCTCAATCAGAAATAAAAAAGGGGAAATTAGAACCAACACCACAAACCTACAAAATATCATCCATGCACACTACAAAAGCCCATGTGCACACAAACTAGGAAACCTAGACAAAATGAGCGAATTCCTGGAAACACACAATCTTCCAAGCCTTAATCAGGAAGAAATGTAAATCCTCAATAATAAGGAGTGTTGAGATTGAAGCGGTAATAAAATACCTCCCCTTCATCTCAAAAAGCCCCAGATTCTATGGACCCACAGTCAAAACCACTAGTCCTACAAAAATTCTGCATAACATCAAGGAGGGAATTCCCTCTAATTTATTCGTGAAGCCAGTATTCAGGAAAGGGCACAACAAAAAAGAAAACTACAAACTAATATCCCTTGTGAGTATAGATATAAAAATCCTCAACAAAGTACTATCAAAGAAAATGCAATAGGACATCTAAAAGATAATTCACCATAATCAAGTGGGTTTCATCCCAAGGATTCAAGGTTGACTTAACACACACATCGATAAACATGATTCAGTACATAAACAAAAGCAAAGACAATATTATCTTCTCATAGATGTAGAAAAAGCATTTGACAAAATCTAGTACTGTCATGATAAAACTCTTCAACATGCTAGGCATAGAAAGAATTTTTTATAGTTCAAAATTACAAAAGCCGTATGTGCTAATCATATAGCCAAATTATACTGAAAGGGGAAAAATTCAAAACATTTCTCCTAAGAATTGGAACAAAACAAGAATGTCTTCTGTCGTCACTTCTATTCAACATAGTTTTGGAAGTCCTAACCACAGAAGACATGTAGGAGAAAGAAATAAAGGTGTCCGAGTCAGGAAAGAGGTCAAACTGTCCCTGTTTGCCTATAATATAATATTGTATCAATAAATCCCTAATGACTGCACTAGAATTGATAACTAAATTCATAAAAGTCTCAGATTACAAAGTCAATGTACACAAATCAATAGCATGTTTCTATATTAATAAAGGTCAAGTTGAGAGTGAAATCGAAGATTCAACACTGCTTACTATAGCTATAAAGGAAGGAAAATACCTAAGAACATCTTTAGACAAAGAGGTGAAAGATCTCTACAAGAACTAAAAACAAACAAAAAACAAAGAAACAAATCAGAGATGACAAAAACAAATGGAAAAATATCCCTTACTTATGGAATGGAAGAATAAACATCATTAAAATGTCCATGCTACCCAAAGATACTTACAGACTCATTGCAATTCCCACCAAATACCAATATATTTTCATGACCTATGAAAAATAAATCTAAGTTACATTCAAAAGCAAAAAGAGCCAGAATACCCAAAGCAATCTTTATCAAGAAGTACAAATCTGGAGGCATCATATTACCTGATTTCAAATTATACTGTAAGGCTATGGTAATGTAAACAGCATGGTATTAGAGCAGAGTAAAGAACCCAGAAATGAAACAATATAGCTATGACCAACCAATATTCAATAAAACAGGTGATGACATGCAGTGGGGAAAAGAAACTTGATTTTAAAAAATGTGCAGAGAAAATTGGATAGCCACATGCAGATGAATGAAACAGTACTCCTGTGTCTGACTTCACATAAAAATTAATTCAAGATAGATAAAAGATTTAAATGTAAGGCGTGAAACCATAAAAATTTTAGAAGACATAGGAAAAACTTTTTTAGACATTATCCTAGGTAAAGAAGCTATGACTAAGATCCCAAAGGCAAATATAGCAACAACAAAATAAATCAATGGGACCTCATTAAATTAAAAAGATGTACAGGGCAAAGGAAATAATCAACAGAGTAAACAGACAAACTACACAATGAAAGAAAAATTTGCAAACTGTATACCTGACAACAAGCTAATATCCTGATTCCAGAATGTACGAAGAACTCAAACAAAAAAAAAATCCAAAATGGGCAAAAGAAATAAACAGAGTTTTTCTAACGAAGTTGGCAAATGACTAATAAACATGTGAAAAATGGTCATCATCACTAATCATCAGAAAAATTCAATTAAAACCACAATGAGATGCCACCTTACCCTTCAGAATGGTCAATATTCAAAAGTCAGAAAGCAATACTTGCTGGTATGGATGGAGGGAGAAAATAATGCTTTTATACTGTTGGTGGCACTGCTTATTCATACAACCACTATGAAAAACAGTACAGAGTGTCTTCAGAAAATGAAAATAGAACTGCCGTTCAGTAGTATTCCCACTACTCATATCTTGAGTATCTACCCAAAAGAATGAAGTAATTTTATCAAAAAGACACCTGCACTTGAATATTTATTTATTTTAGTATTTTATTTTATTTTATTTTATTTTATTTTATTTTTGAGAAGGAGTCTCACTTGGTCCCCATGGTGTCACAGTTCAGAACAACCTCAAACTCTTGGGCTTAAGCAATTCTCTTGCCTCAACCTCCCAAGTGGTTGGAACTACAGGCACCTACCACAACGTCTGGCTATTTTGTTGTGGGGGGTACAAGGTCTTGCTCTGGCTCAGGCTGGTCTCAAACTCAGGAGCTCAGGCAATCCTTAGCCTCCCAGAGTGCTGACATTACAGGTGTGAGCCATTATGCCCAGCCTGCACTTAAATATTTATTGCAGCACAATTCACAATTGCAAAGATTTGGAAGCAACTAAGTGCCCATGAATTCATGAGTGGATTAACAAAAATGTGGTGTATATATACCATAGAGTGCTACTCAGCTGTAAAAAGAAATGAATTAATGTATTTTGAAGCAACTTGGCTGGAACTGTAGACCATTATCCTAAGTAAAGTATCTCTGAAACTGAAAAGCAAACAGCACACGTTCTCACTAACAAAATGGATCTAAATGATGGCACACACACACAGATGTAAAGGACATTGAAAACCTAGAAGGGAGAGGATAAGCAGGAGGAGGGATGAAAACTTACCTATAGAGTATTATGAACACTATTCTGGTGATGAGCACATTAAGAACTCTGACTTAGGGCAGCGGCTGTGGCTCAAAGGAGTAGGGTGCCGGCCCCATGTATTGGTTCAAACCTGGCCCCAGCCAAAACTGCAAAAAATAAAAAAAACCTAACTTAAGCATTACACACATACAAGGAATCCATATAATAAAAACATTTGTACTCCCTTAATACTTTAAAAGTTTAAAAAAGCATGAAGAATAGCATTTAGAAACTAAGATTTGGTTACTATGTGTGCTGGTTGGTACTTGAGCAACAATATTACTAGGCTCTTCCAATAGAGCTAAGAAATTATACATATATATGTATACACACACATATTTAAATATGTGTGTATGTATATATACTGCATAAACAGGCACACACTAATGCATGCATATATGTATTTTATGCATATATACACTAATTTTACATATTAACAATCCATAACTTTTTATGGTAATCTGCTCTAGTCCAACACCAGGGGCTTTATTCTAGCTCATCTCCTATCCACATTGTTCCTTCTTTAACTGACATAGAGAAACCTGGATCACATTGTTCATAATATATTTCTGCATTTATTCAATTCTGGTATTCACAAAAGGCAGTTTCAGATTTTTATAAACTCTGTTTCTGTAAAAAAACATTGTCACTAACGACAGTACAATGTTTTGGGGTCATTTTCCCTTTTACCTTAACTTTTCAGTAACTTGTCACAACACCGCCTTCCCAAGTTCCTGAAGTCGGCTCTTTACTTTTTTACCCTTTTCAGTGGGGGTACGTTAATCCATTTTTAATACAGTTAGGTTTGCTAATTAATTAGTGCTTGTAGTCCATGTTTGCTTTTCCCTGTATTCTGGTGGATTTTTAATAGTTTAATGTATACTTTGGGTGTATAAACTTTACTTGAGCTTAGTTTCAGGTCTATCAAAAAGGATATTTCAAAAGGTGTCACTCCCTTCTCATCTGTACCACTTCATTTCCTTCTTTTGTACTTTTTTATTTATTTTTTATTTTTTAAAGACATGGTCCCTTTCTTTAGCATGGGCTTGAGTGCAGTGATGTATTCGCTTGATGCAGCCTAAAACTCCTGGGACCAAGTGATCCTCCTGTCTCAGCCTCCCACATAGCTATGATTATAGCTTATGCCCCGTTAGTTTTTCGTTTTTCTTTTCTTTTTTTTGTACACATGAGATTTCACTGTCTTGTCTCAACCACCCATCCTATGGCAATACCATTGTGCTGGGATCACATGTGTGAGCCACTGCACCTGGCCACGTGCCATTGTGTTTCCATTCTCCCTTTATCTCCCCACCCCCATTTCCAATCTTTTCCTGTCATCTTAGTTTCTATAAATCATTCTTGTATTTATTCTCCATAAATAAATATATGCATGTTTCATGTATACTTTCTCATATTCCTATTTTTCTAACATAAACCATATTATATATTGTTATACTTTGCTCTTTTTGCTTACCAATATATTCTAGAAATCACTCCATATTTTTTCACAGAACTATATTCCCTCTTTCATAATTGCATTCATTTACCTACAAGTACGTGTGGGTATTTATTTAGTTTGTATTAGATATCTTACAATTGCTAATGATACTGAAGTGAATAACATAGTGTGTATATATATTTTCATATTATAGTCAATGTAATAAAATGCAATTAGACCCCTTTTTCTGAGCCACCAATATGTAAATTACCAAAAATATAGCTCAAGGTCACTGTAGGTTTTGATAATCACAATTTACTATTTATTTTCTAAATTTTAATGCAAAAACTTTTAAAGGAATATAAGAATTTGATTTAAAGACAAGACCAATTCACATAAATACTCTGGTAATTCATCTAATATATTTGTTTTTTTTAATCACACTGACAATGTGCCAATCATTAGTTCAGGAAAAGAGCAAGATAATCTCTCTGTGGCCACATAGAAATTCTATCTGATGTTAATGCATTTATATCATCATTGTTTTTCTCCATTCTCTATGTTTAAATAGAATATCATATTCTTTAGTTCTTATAATATGTGGAGTAGTAAATAGATACATATGCTATGTATTCTCCTATATACAGAGGGGCCATAAAGGAAATATGCAATTTAAAATAGTGTGCAATTTAAAATTGCACATTAACTTTATAGCCACCCTGTATATATTAATTCATTTAATGCCTAATAATCCTATAAGGGAGGTACTATTATTATCCCTATTTTGAAGAGTAAAGAAAGAAAGAAAGAGGCAAGGTGAGGGATAGTTTAATCCAATGCCAAAAATCACACAGCTAATAAGTAGAGTGGAGCTCATATCCTGATAGGCTGTTGCTTTCTGCGTCTACCATATATTGAGGAAAAGTCATGTACACTGGTAAGTTTAAAATGATAAGGGTGAACATTTTTGGCCTGTATCTTTTCTGGGCGCTTACTAGACATTAGTTGCTGCATCCAAATCATATCTATCAATCCTCACACTTCTCAAAACATTCTAGAGAAAGGCACTTAGTTGTTACCACTGCCCCAAAATACCCAGCCCTTAAGTACAAGAAAGGTGCTGCCCTAGGACACACTGTCATATTCCGTAAACTCTATTCTGAGTCCTACACTAACGTGGTGACTTTAAATCAGCACACATTGATGAAAATATATAATGATCCTCCTTTACTTTTTTTTAAATCACTTTTTAATAGGCAAATGATTCACATACACAGTATTTTCTGTGATTTTTAAGAGTCTGAGAGAAAGATAATCCAGTGCAAGTAACTGTAGTTGCTTTTTACTCATGAGAACATCGAGTCTCGAAGGTGATGTGAAATCCTCATGGTCAAGGGGAAACTAAATTGTGCTCCTAAAACTGAAAGCCTGGATTGAGAGCTGAAATCTTCACATTTAAATTTACTGCGTTACATGTTTATAAAGAGTCTAACATCTTCTGGGTTTTTTTTAAGATAAAGGAATATTCTTTTAAGTGCTTTTGTCATTGATCCAAAGACACCTGCAGAATACTGGCTGCTAAAAAAACACCCCAAACAACAATCAAAACATCCACTGCCAGTCCTGATTTCACTAATTATCAGCTATGTGACATTTGGAAACCCATTTACACTTTAGTAACTGTTAATTGGAGCCTTGTCTAGCACCAACACTTTGGTAGAGATGTACAGTTAACTGAGAAACCCATGAAGAACAGTTGTTCAGACTGCAGTCCTCTGCCTTTGAGGATACTCCTGGGGAACGGGGTGGGAATCCATACAAGGACTAACCATCGCATCCAAAAGATATCTAAGGAAATGGACTTAAATAGAACTTTAATTGACATATCTTTTTCATAGCGTTTGCCTTTTCTTTGGCTGATTGTAAATTTCTGCCTGGAGAAAAAAAGGTGCTAAAATTAGGCTCTTCATTTATTCTGCTAGTCACATATGCTCTCTTTCATCTGGCTGACTTGTACTGAGCGGATGTCCTAATCACATCATTCATATCATTTTCTAGTTGGCAAGACAGGGGAAAACAAAGCAAAAAAGCAGAAAGAAAGAGCAGTTTGTAGAGAATAATATAATAAAGTCCTCTGGTCCCCCCATAAGGAACTTTTTTTATTAACACGACCTTACATTGTCCCACTGAATAATGCAAAATTTGGTTGTACCCTGCAGGGCTCCCAGGCCCGGAAGCCAGGGGCATCAGCAGTACTGAGTTGGCACAAAGTAGCAGAAATGTCATTTTTTAATTATGTGGTTCTGAGGGGAATCTATTATCCACCGCTGAGATGCTGAAATCAGACAATTTATCTCCAAGGCAGCTCTGTCTGCAATCTAGAATATATATCTCGTGTCACTGCAGGAAATAGAACGAAAGGATGTTCTTATTTCTGGTGCCTTATGTTGATAAATTTATTCTTTTAAATTTTGTCAGTGAGAGGGAATGATACCTTACTATATTGCTTGTGTTCCCTCTGTCTACTTCTCCTTGGGGACAGATGTTCAAATGACCCAGGCTCTGTTTTACTAAATTCGCATCCAGCATCGCAGGACTTGAATTCAAGACATTCAGCCTCCAACTCATGTTTCAAAAACTCACTGCCAAGGTGAATGGAAACAAATCGTTAAGAAGGCCCAAGAAAACCAGAGACATTCACCTAAATTATTGTAAATTTATTTATTTTTATTTTTTTTTTCTGGGTCCAATGGCATGTTTTATTCCCTAGGAACAAAGATATACAGAGAAGAAACTCCAAATGGAAACAGGGGCTTGGGTGAAAGAATGACACCAGGATGGCCTGCTTCCAAAGTCAGGTAGAAGGCTGCTCCACAGTGGATCCAGTCATGGTCCTAGTTATTTGGATCTACATTTGCCCTGTCCTCAAGTGTCCATCTCAAGGGTGGATAATGGAGGCAATACCTACTCTACGCAAAAGAGATGAAGGTACTCTCTCTATTCCCAGAGGCTCAGGGACACCAAAACCTCCCTCTTATCTGTCTAACAGAGGTAGACAGATAAGAATGAGAGGGGCTTGGGTGTCACAGATAACCTGAAAGTAATCACAGGGGCCCCCATCACTGGTAGAATTGGTAATGAGATGGGACTGTAAGGGAACCAACAGCTGACCAAAGCAGCTTTGAGTTATGTGGCAGAGATAATCTTGCCAAATTGGGCCCTAAAAGGGTTCCAGCTCTGTTGAATCAAGTGGATTCGCTTCTGTCCCTACTTCTGTCACAATCCTGCCCTCTGCAAGCTCCAATCTTTACAAATTCTCAAGGAACAAAGAGAACCACGCCCTAGACACAGCTTCTACTGCAGGTGAGAACCTCTAAGAATGAGGTCCTTTGGTGTGGCCCCAGTCATCCAGCCTGACTCGGCAGAACACATCAAGTGATTCATCCCTGTACTACAGGGTGGCCTCTGGCTACTGCCTGGCAGAGTTAGGACAGAGGAGTCCTGGAGTCCTGAGTCCACATCACAGGGACGTCTCCTGGATGATGAAGGTGGGGCTGCTCCCCTGGTAAGCCAAGCTGTCCAGCACCTCTGTCCCCTTATCTCTGCTGTCCTTCAGCACACCATTCCCCGTCTTTTCTGGAAACAGGTTGGTGTCCACAGAGAGGTCCTGGGTGTAGCTTCTGCAGTGGAGCTGCTTCTGACAGGACAAGGGCAGGAGGGCAAGGAGTCTTGGCAGCACTGGGTAAGTGGTCCCAGGGCTCAGGGGCTGCCCCGCATTCCCCCAGTGAGCAGACTGACAGTCAGGCCCACGACAATGACTGTGGTGGAGTTGTGCTCTTCATTTATTCTGCTAGTCACATATGCTCTCTTTCATCTGGCTGACTTGTACTGAGCGGATGTCCTAATCACATCATTCATATCATGTTCTAGTTGGCAAGACAGGGGAAAACAAAGCAAAAAAGCAGAAAGAAAGAGCAGTTTGTAGAGAATAATATAATAAATATTATATTATTACTGTACCACAAATAGGACCGAGAGTAGAGCCGCTGCAGCCCTCTGGGCTTGGGGAGAGTAGTTGAAGGTATCAGTGTGGTCACTGTGGCAGCAGTCAGATTGCTGGACAGGGAGAAACTGGATCCATTAGGGGCAAAGGGAGCCACGCTGGAGCCCATGCTGTTCACTATGCTCCCGATGCCAATCCAGAAGGCCATGATGAATCCAGCCAACAGCCCCACGATGGCACCAGGAGGGTTGGCCCAAGGAAAGACAATCCCAAGACAGGAGAGTCCAAGCAGTGGCCCCCAACCATGCTGAAGATGCTAGTTGCTGCCTGCAGCACAGGTCCCATCTGGGAAGGAATATAGGCCATTTCCAGACAAAGCAGGCCATAGCCAAATGCGAGGCTTCTGGACAGCATGATGGCCCGGACTTCAGAGAACTCAGGGAACCAGGGCCGAATCAGGTCTTCCATTGCTACAGTTGCCAATGAATTAAAAGCAGAGGATATGGTGCTGAGGGAGCCACTGAAGAGGCAGGCAACAAATAGCCCGGGCAGGCAGGGCATGCCTTTCAGGAGATCCATACGAAGTATAGGACAAACTGGTCGGGGGCTGCATGAGATTGCTGCGTACTCATGGGATACTCCTGATAATAGGCAAACATGACCAGGCCAGTGAGGCAGCCCATGCAGAGGACTACCTGCTGGCAGGGGAACGCTGCATAACAGGACAGCACAGCAGCCTTCTCCGTGCGGGAACTGAGATAGCGCTGCACCTGGGCCTGGTTCACACCATACAAGGAGAGCATCATGAAGACACCCCCGAAGGCCAAGTCCAGAGGTATACCGCAGAAAGGGATCCAGATCCAGCTCAATCCCAGAGATGCGACTTTGTTGGGACGCTACGGCCCACACACGCCCCAAGCCACCCACCTTGGCTGACCCCACGATGATAACTATTAACTGCCCTAGGAACATGGTTAGTGTCTGGAAGACATCTGTCCAGATGACGGCCTTCAACCCACCCAGAGCAGTATAGACAGTACAGACAATGCCTAGGGTCAGCACTGACAGCCACAGATCAAAGCCAGTCACTGCACTGAGAGCGAATGATGGTGCGTAAAGCACAACCCCCATGTAGATTACCATCTGAGAGATGAAGGTCACGGGCACAAACCCACACGGTTTTACTGAATCAGAGCTCCAAGTACTCATAGGCGCTGGTGAGATGCAGGCGGCAAAAGACAGGGATGAAGATGTGTGCAGGAATCAGCAGCCCCAGGAAATAGGAGCAGCCCAGGAACCAGTACTGGGTCCCAAATAGGTAGATCTCAGGTGGCACACCCAAGATGGCCACAGCCGACTGGAAGGTGGGCAGCAGGGACAGTGCCACAGGAAGGCAGCCCCTTTTGCGGTCTGCCATCAGCAGCTGGCCAACAGTATGCTTGCCCCAGCCACGACATGCATGGTAGAGCCCAAAGGCAAGGGAAAGAACTAACAGCAGGATGAACACCACACAGCCCACGAGGGAGAAGGTGGACATGACGACATTTGTGTCTGAGGTTGGGGGCAGGGGTGCTGAGGTGCTTAGCCCTACACTCATCCTCACTGTGTCTGTGAGCTGCAGCCACTTGCTGCTCCTGGGCTCTAGACTGCCACTCAGCTGAGAAGTGGTGAGCAAGTGGCTACAACCTGGTTCTCAACCACAGTTTCACAGCCCTGCTTCTCCTCTCCCGAGTGACATCGTCCAGGGTGAGCTGGAGAAGCCATCCCTGTTCAGAGGCAGACTTGCCTGGAACTGGCAATTAATGTAAATTTAAATTGCTCTTTTGCATTTCAAAGGATAAGCTGGAAATGTGGGAAACATAACTTTTTCTCTATAAGCTATTTTCATTTACATGTAAACTAATACTTACACTTACCAGCTTGTTCATAATGGTTCTATATTATTCCTGATTTTTTGTTTTTTACCTTAAGGTATCAAGGCAAAGGAAAGAATTTACTTTATGTTTATCTTTTCCCCAACCTCCCTTCTTAAAAAATATGCCACGTACATTCCGTTCTCTACTCTGTGTGTATCAGGGGCTCCAAGCAATTCAGACCTATTAACCATCAGGTGCAAGCTAAGTGCTGTTAAAACAAACGTGTGGAGTTTATTTTAAATTAATGTATGCTTTCTCTAGTCTGTAATAGCGTCAGGAAATTGGACCAAAACTCGGCAGGGCGGCATGACAATAGCTGTACTGCCCTCTAGTGGACAATTTTAGTTATAGCAAGACAAATGTAGAATTTGGGGGTTCTGTTTTAAGTGATTTGCCGTGCATGGGGGTGTGTGTGTTTGTGCGTATGTACGTGTGTGTGTTCGAATGCGCGCACGTGTTTGTAGTTTTTCAGAATCAAATATAAGTGCTAAGTTACTTACTAGGTCTTTGAAGGGTTCTTAGTTTATTCTGAAATACTAAGTTTTCAAAGATGTTTGGTTTCCTAACACCAGAAATAAATCCCTAAGGTATTTTCATCTCTTTCTCTGGCAACATGAAGGAGGGGGGAAATGTAATATTTACTGTAGACTTCATTGCCATGAATATTAGAATGGAACATTCCAATCGTAATTTTCATCTACTCTGGATATTCTTTTATAAACACGTGCTACTCAGTTTGGAGAAGAAATATGTTTCAACACAGTGCCATTCATACGTTCATATTGGTAAAACGGGTCAAATCAAACTGACAGGAAATAATATTTGGAAAGATAGTGTAATCTTTTGGTAATACACAGTTATCCATCATTAAAAATAGCTCCTTTTACTACCGGAAACGTAAGGTTAATTTATGAATTTTATGCTGAATTCATCTAAGCAAGCACTTTCTGAATCCTCTTACAGACTGACATGGAACATTTGAGAATTTTTTTATCCAGGACAAATACACACACACTGGTTGGTGGAGTCCAGAAGGAGAGGCGAGACTATTGGGAACCGGAATTTATTTTGCAGCTTCTGCCACAACATTGACTGATACCATAAATGCATAAACATCACAGAATCCGCCCCCCAGGCCTACCTTGAATTTATGCAGATACATTAATTTGTAGCTTCTTAAGCACTCTGTGCAGGTCAGTGGCGTGGTTGATATCTTAGTCTTAACAGTTCCCATTTCCTAGACTCTCGCACAGGTAAAAAGGCACTCAATGTGTTTTTCTGACTAACTGGGCAGTGAAAGAAGAGCCAGATCCAGATTAGACCTCATATGTTCAAATCCTATATCTAGCACAAGTCCTGATGTGTATTGTGAGTTACATAATTTTCTGAGCTTCAGTGTCCCATCTCTGAAATGCAATTAATAATGACTACTTCAAAGATTAAATAAACTAGAGCATAGATGTCAATCACCATAGGGAGATGTTACATCAAAGAAGTTAATATTCATGTATCTACTGTTCAAACTTTGAAGCATGAACCAAGATGACCCATTTCCACTGGGATAAAGTCTCCAAAGTTAATAACAAAGGGTAGAAGAAGGAAGGATTATAGAAATTGAAGACACTTGTGTGACTAGGAATAGCATCCATGTTCCCTCAAATGCTCTTGGCTGTAATTACTAATGATAGCAAAACAGGTGGCTGCAGAATACCACATGCAAGGCACATGGCAAGGAGCAAGAATTCCTCCAGGAAAACTATCTAAGATATATTAATGGGTAGGAAAAGAGGTCCACACGTTAGGGAATTGACTGGCTCTGTCTGAATTCCCATGAGATCTCTCCATCTAGTCTTGGGACAGGCATGCAGAGAGGCAAAAGCCTTTTCTTCTGTTTCCTCCAATGTATAGAAAGGAAATCAAACACCCCAACTTATTAGGACCTTATATTAAGAGACCACTTTATAGACTAGAAAAAGAATGAGATGCCATGGCTCTCAATACTGACTCTGACCTTAGCCAGTTAGCTACTAGAACATCCATAAATAAATATATATATATTGCATATGTAAAATAATATATGCAATTATATATGTGTGAAGAATTTTAATTCTCAGCCTTTAAGTATTCCAATTTGAGGAAAAATTAAACATCTCTTAGTGAGAGATTACAAATATGATCCTATCAGTTGGTTATGTTATGTTGTGTTTTAAGTGCTTGGATAAAAACCTTATTCAGAAACCTGATTCCATCCAATAATCCAAATCCATACACTCTCACGCACACACACAAACATATATATGTACATATATATATGTAGACAGAACTCACCCTTTAAAGGGAAAATAAAGGAACTTAGTCCAAAGGTAACAACAATATTGAGGGCATTATGAATGTCATGTAAGTGAAGATAATAAAATGTTGAGAAGTAATTAATTTCAACAAAATAATGCTACCCTGAAATTAAGCTGCTTATGATAGATTCAACTGAATTTAGGCTGAATAATTAACTCTTTCACCAAAATTCATTGTGTACCCATAGGCCATTGACTTTTAGGCTAAGAGATACATAAAGTACATTGTATTAAATCATGCCCAATATTTTCTTAAATTTCTACTCTATGTGACTCATGTCACAGGTATTTTTACCTCTGCATGAATATTCTTATGGAAATCCAGGTTTTGTATCTTCTCTGCCATTCAAAACAAAAAATTTTTTTTAACTTGAATCAAAGAAAACTGTAGTCTTTCCTAAAGACCCATGGTATTTTGTCCTTTCTTTATCTCTTAATAAATAAAAAAAAAGAAAAGAAAAGAAAAAAACCTCAACTTTTTACAAATTTGGTTCTAGTATAAAATTTTCGTATTGGGTAGAAAAATATAAAAGACATTTGTATAGCTTTTTACTGTTAAGTGTTAGGTTTTTTCCCACTTCATATAATTTACCTTTCCTTGTCACATTTTTTAAAGAAGGCTAGAATGAAAACATTCTCCTTTATTTTATTTAACAATCAAAAGTATTTTCAACTCCCCTGTGATTAAAAACTCCTGCAGTTTCATTCAGCAAAGCTTTAACAATTCTATTTAATTTTATTTTATTAATAAAATATGTCTTTCCAGTCCAGTGGTTTCATCATTTACCGGTAGCAAAATTTTTCCTAAAATAGGCCAGGTTTTCCAGCCAGAACAGATTTGTCCAAGATTGGGATAAGTTTAAATAGCAAGGTAGCAGGTAGCAAATATTTGTTTTAAAAAATGAAACTATGAAATCAAATTGGAATCCATCAAGCAATGGAAAATATAAATGAACAATTTTAAAGGGGGCATGTATCAATCAAAAGATCGAGCAATGCTTCATATTTATGCCTTCTAGCTTATATTTTCTCTGAATTGTACAAAGACTTTCAATAAATTATTGTGAACATGATCACTGGTAAGCTGTGTGGGTATGCAGGTTTATCATGAAAGCTTCTATTTCCCAAGATGATCAAGTTTTCCACCCTATTCAAAATGATAATGTTTTACTTTTTGGATGATTTGAAATCATTTTAAAGGGTCATGAGCCATAGCTTATTTATACTAAAAGTCAAGAGAAAGGCCAGGTGTGGTGGCTCACACCTGTAATCTTAGCATTCTGGGAGGCTGAGGCAGGTGGATTAATTGAGCTCAGAAGTTCAAAACTGGCCTGAGCAAGATCCCACCTCCTCTAAAAATAGAAAAACTAGACTGGAGTGGCTGGAGCCTATAGTTCCAGCTACTTGGGAGGCTGGGGCAAAAGGATCATTTGAACCCAAGAGTTTGAAGTTGCTGGGAGCTCTGATGCCATAGCACTCTACCCGGGGGACAGAGCAAGAGTTGGCCTCAAAAAAAAAATGAATAAATAAATAAATAAATAAATACATAAATACATAAATGCCAGGAGACAGAAAGAGGGAGAGAGAGAATGAGAGAGAGAGGTACTTATTCAAAACAAGAACATTGCATATTTACATTATCCTTCTAAAATAACTGGCAAAACAAGATTTCATATTTTCTGCTGCCATGACTATTTCAATCAACTGTATGAATTTAATAGCATTATGCCAAAATATAATGAGTGCATTTAATTAATTACACCCTTTAATTCAAACATGCATATCAACACAATTCTTTCTTTTCTTAGAAATATTTATTGAATCACAAGCTATATATTTCTTTGACCATGATTCCAATCTAAATTGTAGTTTGGTTTTCTCATATTTTTGAATGAAAATTCCAAATATATTTTCTGTTAAAATTAAAAAATAAAAATTTAGTTGTGTAAGAGCAGCTACTGTATACGGATAGCAAACAAGGAGTGGGAAAAACAGAAGACAATATAGCAAGCTGTTGTAGGAGATCTAAACATTTTCTGTTAAAGAAACATTGCTTTCTCTTCCATTCTAGCAACGTTTCTTTAACAGAAAAAAGTATCCAATGTATACACCCCTAATATGAAGCAAATTTATATCTTTCAAGCGAAGGCTACAACCCATTTATTGCACAATATTTTGGGTAATGGGGAGTGGGAGGTAAGGGGAGGGAGAGGGTGGGGGTAGAGAGGATAAAGGGTGAGATCACACTTGTGGTGCATATTTGAAAGGTCAGGAGAAAACTTCTAAATACAGATCAAAAATGTTTTCACATAGTAAATGAGAAAATATCATGAATGTTATATCAATCAGGTTGATAAAAATATCTCTGATTGTATGTGAAGCCCGCACACTGTACCCAATGACTGAATTATTGTACATAGCTATGACTCAATAAAAAAAAAAAAAAGAAACATTGCTTTGTCTTTTTCATAACACTCCTTTTGAAGGTGAATGGTATGTTGACTGAAATATAAAAAGAAGAAAAAAAAATTA
>CAUYRH010106834.1:0-33830 GCA_963574655.1 Perodicticus potto
ATAAATGTCTTCATATAGTGATTAAAAGGCCATGAAGGCTATGTTAAATAGTTCGATGAAAACATTTCAGATTGTATATGGAGTCAGCACATTGTGCCCCATGATTGCACTAATGTACATAATTATGATTTAATAAAAAAAAAAAGAAAGAAAAAACATGCACAGAGGAGAATAGAGAGAAAGAGAGAGAGGGAATGAATTGCTTACTTTGTAAACACAAGAGAACTTCTCATTTCCATGTTGTTTTTTGAAAATGAAAGGTGGTTGGTGTTATAGCAAATATTGGAAACTACATGTCTTAACCCCAAGTTCTTGTTGCTGTTAGCAGCTGTCCACCTGATGGGAGGCACACTGCCTTACTATCTTTGTATACTTACTGCCTATGAGAGTAGTTGGCATATAAGAGCAATTCAATAAATTTTACCTTATTATTTTAAAAAATGAGGGAGTGAAGGCCTAAATATTAGTGCAATGCCAGAGTAAGCACTTTCCTCAGAAGGTGGCATAACCCAGTAATTAATGAACACTGGACTAAGTCTGCCTGGGTTCACATCCTGGCTTTGTTCCTAACTTGCTGGACAAGTTATTCAACCTCTCTAATACTTAGGTTCTCACCCTTGAAATGAGGATGATGACAAAAACATGACCTATTTCAAAGGTTTTTGTGAAGCTCAAACAACAAGAGCACACTAGCACAGAGTCCAGTGGATAAGAAACACTACTAGTCCTTGTTAACTCCGAGAACTACAAGCCAGTGATTGTTCTTCCATATTGGGTAAATTTGTTAAATGTAGAATAATTGTAACCACTAGCACCTAAGATAACTAGAGCAAATACACAGAATACAAAAGGATAATCCTTGTGCATCTACTGAAACATAATTCGGAAACCAATTATGTTTATGAAGTAACCTAATTGGTTAGTACCCAGTGAATACTAGCTGCTTTATAAAGTATTTAACATACCTCTCACTTAACTCTTATAATAATCCTGGGAGGTAGGTATCCATTTTACACATGAAGAAGACAAAGGAAAGGAAGCCAACACATTTGCCCAAAGTCAAAGAACTTGACGCTGGAGGAGCTAAGCTTTGAGCCAAGGTGCTGCCTCCAGAGCCAAGGCTTTGATATCTCACAACAGCTGTCTTTTGGGGGAGGAATAATTAAAAATAAAATATAAAGCATGATCAAGGCCCTGAATACCAAAGGACAAAAAAAAAAAAAAAAAAAAAAAAAAAAGAAAAGAAATAAAATAGAAAAGAAAAAGGGGTCCTCAAGTATTAATGTAAGTTATTTTGAATAACTGCCTAAACCTAACTGGTACAGGTAGAGAGTTTTATAAATAAAAAAGGATGCATGGGTTAGCTTTCTTTTCTTTTCTTTTCTTTTCTTTTGTCTCACTCCATTGTTTTAGGTGGAGTACCATGGCATCACATAGCACAGCAACCTCACACTCATCACACATTTCAAGACTTTCCCACACAACTAGAATGGCCACCGTGATTTGCCTGACTATTGATTTCATCTTTTAGCTAAAATTCAATCATCTGCAGATGGCAAGTAGACTTTCCATTCAGGTCCACAGTATAATAATTGATCTCCACAATGACCATAATGTCAGTACAACAGTTAGTAAGGAACCTACTTGTGGGATCAGAACTCTTATTTCATTGCATGGTTGTATAAAAAAAAAAAAAAAAAAAAAAGATAATTTGGTTAACTCTCTATGTCCCTTCCTTCCCCACCACTGTAATTAGGTTCTTGAGCCCAATAGATGGATTGTGAAATACTTACAAGAACTTGACGTATCTTAGTTTTAGCTATCTTTACCATAAGTTTTTGTGAATATAAGTAATAAGAATTTCAGAAACTGTATTCAAATTGGAGTAATTTATTAGTCATTACTTAAATACCCCTTTCTCATAGAAACTAAAAATAAAAAGAAAGGATTGTTGCTACATAGAATTACAGTTCATCAGTAAAATAGAATTAACATTTTTAAGGTATAAACATGAAGAGTTAAATTTTATATGGACTAGTATAATCATTTCTATTTCCCATTCTTGACTTCTTAAACAAATTTTCCTAACTTCTAAAACAAAATTGAAAAAGTTACTAGTCTTAACTCGTTTAAAAGCAGGTTAAATATGTTATGATTAAATGGGATAGTATAACTATACTTTAAGAGATAATTCTGAGAAATACTTTTGTACTCTATAGCATGGTTAAAACTTGTACTTATTGTGCTCAAATTAATCACCCTATTATCTTCATTTTATAATTCTCTACAGTTAGTTAAACACATAGTTCACAATATATTAAAGGATAATACCAAAAAATAAGAATTAGAAAAGCTTATGATATGATCATTAAGTCAAATTAACTTGACTCTACATTAAAGATAATAGGAGAAATATGGGTTAAGAATGTTAAGTATTATACTTAATACTTTTTGTGTTGCCATTTACAGTATATTTGTACCATATAAATAAGACTGAGCTTGAGCCTTAACCTTGGATCTAGGTAGAGTATAACCTCTGTAAGTTGACCACCCTAAAGACTATACCATACTGGTCAATAAATGGAGGTGGTTAACACAAAGAACTAGGCCGATTGTTGATACATACATGTGATACATGTCCGGACTATGAAAATTAGGTCAACTTAAGAAGGTGGTTAATGTAAGAAGGTCGTCAATGTAAGGAGGTGGTCAACTATGGAGGTTATACTGTTATTTATTACCCAAATTTTTGCTTCCCCTAACATTTTAAAAATAGAAAAAGTTTTGTATCCTTTTTTGTTTTGGAACACAGAGGAGGTTTCTTGGTCATGGTCTTCTGCTTCATGAATTGACTTCCTTGGACACAGTAATGCATTCAGGTGTGAGCATTTAGCCTATGCTGGGCTGTTTATGCTACCTCACCACCCTGCTCCAGAGATTCCAGGGAATGTACAGGTGACTTACAATGAGCCTATGAACACCTGACCCTGGCTGAAATCAGGTGTTGACAAGGCTGTGATTCTTTTTGGAGTTTGAATTTCCCTTCCAAACTTACGTGGTTGTTGGTAGAATTCACTTCCTTGACATTACAAGACCCTCTCTCTTGCAGGCTATCAATCAAGGATCATTCTCAACGAGAGGCTCTGACAGTCCTTGCTACATGAATCCCTTAACACATAGATGTTCCTTCTTCAAGGCCAGCAAGAGAATCTCTGATCATCCATTAAAGGGCTCACCAGATTAGGTTAAGCCCACACAAGACAATTTCCCTTTTGATTAATTTAAAGTCAGCTAAGTAGAGACCTGATCACATGTGCAAAATATTTCTACTTCTTCCCGTATAACATAATCTAATTATGGGAGTGACACATATTTGTAAGCTCTGCTCATAAACAAGTAGATGGGATTGGACAGGGTGCATACACTACAAGAAAAGGAATCTTGGGGGTCATCTGGGAATTTCAACTATTACAAGTGTGAGGTATTTTTAAATTTTTTTTCAGAAAGCACCCCAGTTTTTTCAACACCACTTTTTCTTTTTCTTAACAGGTTTCAGGGGCCATATCTATCATATACTGATTGTAGTATGATATACATCTATCTATCTATCACTGATATATGTAGTAAGATTATATATATATATTTGCCTCTATTTCTGACATTTTGATTCTTATCTATTCATTTATCTGGAAATCTTATAAGATTTTAATATCTGGTAGCATTAGTTCTATTTCATTATTATTTTTTCAAAAATAATTTTCATTATTTTGTAATTTCCAAGGAAGTGTTTTCATGTACTAAACCATCACACCTTTCCCACTGATACTGCTCTCCTGTCCTGATTCTCAGGCATTGGGATGTGTTGTAGTTGCCCTGATGCTGAATATCACAGGTACAGCAGAGATTAGCAAGATTAGGAGGTGGAGAATATAATGAAACCACTCAGGTTTTAGAAATCAGGGACATTAGATCATAACGGACCTAAAACAAAAAAAATCCTCTCAGCAGTAGGAATGGTCTCAGCATCAGTTCAGCACTATGGTTGTTGCCTTGCTCATGGTGTCTAAAATACAGAGCTTTAGTCTGTGTTTCAGTTTACTTTACAAGAGGTGAACATCACGCTTCCAGAAAACTCTGCTTGGCATGAAAAGTACAAATTTGACATTCCTGTCTTCCATTTGAATGGCCAGTTTCTGATGGCATCGAGTAAACACCTCTAAGCTTGCGAAGCAGCTCCTGAAACTTGAGCAGCAGAGTGCTAGAGGCTGACTAATGCGCTCCTGATTTCCAGCCCTCTCTTTTCATAAAGCATCTTTTGAAGAAATATCCATGGCTTCATATTCCTTTTATCACTTTCACAGATCCCTAAGGATGTTCTGAACTCAGTGTTGCCCAATAAATGTTGAAGTTCTTCTGATTGACAAAAGTACCAATGCAGAAAATAAATAAATAAATAAATAAATAAATAAAATAATAATCTTCACGTTTTATTCTTGGTTTTCTATTTTTCCATATGAAATTTAGAAACAGCTTGTCTAAGTAAAATAAATGTTGTGTTTTCACTGAGATCACATTAAACCAATAAATTAACTTAGAGGAGATGGACGTAAATCCTAATCAGGCAGGTGACATGTCTTTCCACTACTTCAAGTGTTCTAAATGTGTCCTTACCTTGCGTTTTAATGTTTTTCTTGCAAACTTATGAAAAATATAGATTTTGCACTTTAGTTTTTTTCCATCCTTGCAACAGTTCCAACAGTGTTGGAGTTGTCTATTTTTAAAGGTTTTACAGAAATTCCTGTAAAATTGTCTGGGCCTGGTAATTTTGTTAAGATCACTTTTTGACAACTGCTACTCCTTCTTAGAAATTGGTTTGTTTACATGCTCTATCTTTTTATGGTAATTTATTCATTTCATCCAGGTTTTTTGATTCATTTGCATAGAGTTGGGAGAGTAATCTCAGAATTCTTCGAATGTCCTTCTTCTGAGGTTACTTTCCCACTGTCACTTATTAATTTATGTGGTTATGCTCTCCCTATGTATTTTCCTTTATTAAGCTATCTAGTTTGTATACTCTCTTTTTTTCCCCCTCAAAGACTCAGGTTTTGGATATATCAGTTCTACTTTTCTACTTTTAAACTCATTAGTCTTTTGTTTTTGTTAATATTTCCTTTAGTTTTCTTCAATTTTTTTTTCTTTTCAAACACATTGAATTAATAGCTTATTTACTTTTATTCTTCCTTTTTAAGTCATTTAAATATTTAGGTCTATGAGGGTTTTTTGAGCTTAGTGATATAAGTGTGTTCATTTACTTTTTAATTCTGTAATTTTGGCTTATAACTCTTTTTGACACACATGTCAAGTTGCTTTAAAATTTTTAAATTATCAGATGAAGGCACTGTTTTATTTTCTGATGTATTTCATTTTATTTGATTGTAATCACAAAGTTATTTGATTGTGATCAACTGTATGGATGAAGATTACTCCATGATCTAAAATATAATCAATTTTCATAACTTCCTCCATGGGCATTTGAAAACAAGTGTACTTTTTATTTCTAGAGTGAGGTTCAATGGGGATCAACTGGATTTCTTTCACTATTGTGGTTTAGATCTTTTAAGTCTTTAATCTTCTACAGTAAGGTATTCTTTGTCCATTTCTCCTTATGATTTCCATTATTTCTCCTTTATGAATGCTACCGCTATTTTGATTGGTGCGTACATTTTCATGACTTTTATATCTTCATTGTCCCCTTTGGCATTATAAAGGACCTGGGCTATAAAATGCATTTTATTCTGAGTTTCACTTTATCTGATATTGACAGCTCAACAGTTACTTTAATTTCCACGCTTCTAAAAGTTTCAAGTGTGTCTATCTCTTACATAAATAATACACAGAACAACATTAACATTTTTTTTCTGGTCTCCAATTTGAAAATATTTTTAGTTCTGCCACCTCATATTTCATTTATTTCTGTTATTTACAATACTTTTATATCCTGCTTTGTGATCTCTTTTCACAGAAATATTTGTTTAACTTATCATTTTAAAAATATTCATTGCAATGAAATGAATGTTTGTGTTTCAACAAGGTTCCTATATTAAATACTAATCCCAGTGTGATGGTATTTAAAGGTGAGGGCTACTTGATCTACCTTAGTCATAAGGGTGAAGTTCCCATGAATGGTATTAGGGCCCCAATATAAGAAAAAGCCAGAGGAAACAGCAAAAAGATGGCCACCTGTAAACTAGGAAGGGGACTTACACCCAAGCTTAGATTTCTAAACTTCAGATCTGTGAGAAGTACGTGTTTGTTCGTCAAGGCAACCAGTGTGTGGTACTTTGTTACAGCAGCCTGAGCTAGACATTCATTGTGAAGTGCTTAGTACCAAATATAAAATATTCCATGGCATCGTTTTTGGAGAATGTTTAGTTCTTGACTGATAGTGATGCTCACTTTTATCTTTTCCCTATAGTATCTTTTTGTCAATGCTGTGCCAGTTTCTTTTTCTGATCAATGGTTTTTAATAAGTCAGATTTTCCTGTCTTGGCTATTTGCAGTTGTTTCCTATGGAAGAGTTCACAGAATTGTTATTAAAACTACTGCAACTTCACTACCAGGAAGACTTTGCTTTTATTTAACATTTTACAACTAGCAAAACACTTTGGATACATGCTCTCATTTTTATTTTTATCCTATCAATACCATTTGAATAAGACAGGGAAATTATTTTGCCCATTTTTCATATGAGGAGACTTGAAATCAAACAGATAAAAGTTTTCCAATTAGTATGAGATAGAATGTGGTCTTCAAGTCTAAGCTTTACTACCAAATGCATGAAAACTATGAATAAAACTTGTCTTTGCACTTAGTATTTTAAGTTGGGTGCTTCTCACCCATCTTAAAATTGACTGTGAGATTCAGTTTTGTTGTTGATATGAAATGACTAGGTAAAAGAGTACATTTATATATAGTTCATGTCCTTCTTAATTCAAATTTTAAATTAGACAGAATTCAGAATGATCTTACGGAACTAGTGTGTCTATTTCCTTTTTTATGGGTAATTAGCTGACTTGCTAGTCAATTAACCTCCTGGGTCTCAGTTTCTTTGCCTTTAAAATGCCTAGATTTAAACTCAAATATCTACAAGTAGTATTCAAAGAGACAAACCCTCAGTATTTATTGAACTGTTACAGGCCATGACATCTTGAATCAAACACAAGATTAAATCATGAGATGAGACTCTTTTAACCCTTCCTTTCTGCAGAAGAGGTCAACACACAGTTTTGTGATGGGAAGAGAGCACAGGAAAGACAACAGGGTACTCTAAAGAGCCTCTAATGCGACCTTGTCATCCTTTGCTTCCCTCCTTGCACAACCGTTCATTTTTATCCCATACCTCAAGTCAGACAAACCGAAATGAATGTCTGAGACAATTCCATGGGACAGAGAGTCAGAAAGACTCTTCTTTTTCTTTACATTTTGTTGCTATTTCTGTGTCTTTCCCTTCATCATCTCTACTTACTATAACATTGACTACTGTTGTACTTTGACTCAACAAACACATGGGTTCTACCTATCACATGCCTACACAGTATTAATTACTGGAGTTAGTGCTTGAGCAATAATTCTTATTGAAAGTTATAAAACCTTGATCTATTTTGAGCAAAGGAATGATGAAAAGTCAATTAATAAAATGGGGAGGCTGCTGTATTATAGTTTATTGTTATCTCCAATCTGGAAATGTAGCAACAAACATACTTTGTGGTTCGCACAGTTTTTGTTTATTATACATCATTTTCTCCTTCAGCCAGATTTGTGGCTTATAAAAATAACCAAATATTTGCTTACAAATTGTTATAATGAAAATCTGTAGCCTGCTGCAGTAAGATTCATGGTCATGATAACTTTGAAAGCATTTGTTTGCATTTAGAATATGGAGGGATAATTTAAATGTAAAATTTTTGCATAAATTATTTATATGTTGAGTCCAAGATGCGGTGCAATTACTACAACATTTTTTAGAAGTGAGGCAGAAGTTTAAAATTTATAAATACCTCTTTACATTTTGGCGGCACTGGATATAGTTTTATAGAAAGCTGTATTTTTTGTTGTTTGAATAGCAGTTAGCTGTTTTCACTCCCTGTAACAGATGGAACCAAAGCATTGTGAACATTTTTATTAAAACAGCAAATGAAGCTATGAAAGAAGTGTCACATTGCCAAGTATTCATCTTGCAAATTAAATTCTACAACTTAGCAGGTGGTTTAAGTTCCCTTTAGAAATTTTAAATCAGCTTATTTCATGTCTCTGTGGTTTAACAGAGACACAGGTTCACTGCTGCATTCACTTACACAGAATCTGTTTGCATGTTTCTTAGAATTGACAGTTGGGAAAATATTTGCTAACTCTCACTTAAACGACTAGTAATTGCCACATTCAGATGGTTGAGTCTTCAATTTCCCTCACTATTAATGTCTACCATTTGTCTCTGGAGTCTGTTTGCAAGGCCCTGATGAATCCAAAAATTTGAAGCCCACATTCAGTATGTTTTTGACCACTTTGACACACGTTATCATTCTATGTACTGCTGTTATACTACCCAATTTAGAAAACCCCAATATTGGATGGTAATGTTCCTGTAGTCTGCATTGTTTAGAGAATTCCAGTGAAATAATAGGCACTTCCAAGTCTCCACAGAACTGTACTGATGAGCTAAAGCACATTAGATACACTAAAGAGATGTTTTAGTGATCATTTCTGAGGTGAGGAAGTAAAATTATCTTTACTGCTTCTAATGTCACTGCCATAAGATTAATTTCACACAAACATCATTTTGCCTCCACATAAGTTTTCATATTTTTTTCCTACCTACATTGTTCAAAGACTTCTCAGTTTAGCCCCCAAACTCTTTTTACATATATTTCTCAACAAAAACTTCTTGTTTCAGGTCTATTTATTCATTGTTTCCCAGGAGGGTTGGTACTTCTTTGCCTGCCCCTCTGTTCACCTGTTCCAGTGCATCTTCCTTTTCCTCTTTGATTATCCGAGCTCTGAAGTCATGACACAGCGAATCCTTCCTTAACTATGCTGCTGCGTTTTCATTCTTTCTCCTTTAGGCCTCTCTAGCACCACTTATTACAGGAAAGCTTGTATTTTTTTAATCTCCAGGTTTATAATCTGTCTCTCCAATTAAAGTGTAAGATCCTGAGGGTGGACATGCCTTTTGTACACTGAATTACTAGCTCACCAGAACCTAGGACATAGTAGTCAGTCATGTCTGTTGATGTTGGTAAGGTAACCTAGATTTCCCTAGGCTACACAGAGAAATATAAAACACAACAATAGCTAACTTAACGCCCTTGGAGTTTAAAACTATGGCTAAAGCTTTGCTTGTCCAGTGTACTTTCGCATCTCCCTTCTTCTGGCTTTTTGGTGGAGTCTATCCCTACTCTATGTGGAGCTGATACTTATCATTCTGTATTTGTGGGACAGACCAGTAAAAACACAAAGTTTGGATATTAGTAAGTTCAAAAAAAGTTTAATTCTCACTCCTACTGTCTGTCCCAGTGGGCTTTGGCTCAGAGCTCGTCATGTTACTGTTACTCTGGAATCCAGACGAAGGAAGATTCTAGCCTCTTTGGGGAGCACTGCCAAAGAAGAGGCAGAGGACTCAAGTGTGGCAAATCATTCACAGGCTCTTAAAACTTTCATATAGAAGAATCACACATTCTGACAGAAAACTAGACATAGAGATCAACGAAATAGAATCAAAAGCCCAGAATTAAACCCTTATGTTTACGGTCAATTGATTTTTCAAAAGGGTGCCTAGACAGTTTGATGGCAAAAGAATAGACTTTCCAACTTTTTTAGACTTTTTTATGTGGATAGCTAGTTAGCCCATTGGGCTAACTAGCTATCCACATAAAAAAGAATGAAGCTGAACCTCATACCATCTGCAAAAATTAATTCAAAATGAATTATAGCCCTAAATGTAAAAGTTAAATATAAAATGTAAGAACAAAATGTAAATGTAAAGCTAGATTTAAAAACTAAAATTATAAAACCTTCAACATAGGAATAAATGTGTATGGCCTCAAGTTTCTGACATCTGACACAAGCAATAAAAGAAAAATTCGATAAACTGGACATTGTTAAAATTAAACTTTGAACTTCAAAGGGCTCTACCAAGAAAGGAAGAAGACAACTCAAGGAAGGGGAGAAAATACTTTCAAATCATATATCTGACAAAAGACTTTTATCTAGAATATACAAAAAAAAAAAAAAAAAAACTCTTATAATTCAATAATAAAAAAACAACCCAAATAAAAAATTGGCAATTTTTTTGGTTTCTCCAAAGAAGATATACAAATAGCCAAAAGGCCAAGAAGGAGGTGACTAGATGCTCAACATTATTAGTCATTAGGAAAATGCAAGCCAAAATCACAATGGGATATCAGAAAGGATAGTTAAATTTAGAAGAAAGAAAATAAATATCATTGGTGATGAAATTTTAATAATTGCTAGTGGGAATGTTTAATGGTGTAGTTGCTTTGGAAAACAATTTAGCAGTGAAAGGAAAGGAGGGAAGGAGAGAAGAAGGGAGAGGTGGAGGGAGGGAGAAAGGGAGAGAGGGAAGGAAGAAAAAGAAAGAAAGAAAAAGAAAGGGAGAGAAAGAAAAGAGGAAAGAAAAAAAGAGTTACCATATGACTCAGCAATCCCATTCCTACATACATAACCAAGAGAAATGAAAGCATATGTCCACAACGATCTTCTACAAAATAGTCATAGCAGCGTTAGTTCTGATGGCCCCAAAGTAGAAACAACCCAAACCCACATGAATTGATGAATGGATGAACACAATGTGGTATATCCATATGATGGAATATTATTCAACTATAAAAGGGATGAAATACTGATACATGCTACAACACGGATAAACCTTGAAAATATTATGCTAAGTGAAAGACATTAGTTATAAAAAGGTCAGTTATTACATGAAATGCCCAGAAAAGGCAAATACATCAACATAGAAAGTAAATTAGTAATAGCCAGTGGAAGAGGAAGAGGGGAAATGAGGAACAACTGCTAATATGTATGGAGATTTTTTTAGGGTGGTAAAAATATTCAAGAATTAGTGGTGATAGTTGCACAACTCTATGAATATACTAAAAAATACTAAATTATTTCATTTAAGAGGGTGGATTTTATGATATACAAATTATATCTCCATAAAGCTGTTTTTTTAAAGTAACACTATCACTTCTACTCTCTTTCATTGACCAGAGAAAGTCATATGCTTAAAATGTACAAAAGCAAATTATAAAACCAAAACATGTGCACCCTTGTAATATTCTGAAATAAAAAAATAAATGGATAAAATTTTTAAAAAATACACCAGACACTTCTGTATTAACAAACAAAGAAAGTCACATGGCCATACATCCCTTCAAATATTTGCAAAAGATTGTGTTTGTGGTCTCTCCATCACTTGGTACCAGGACTCACTCATTCTTTTTGTTTTTTTTCTTTTTCCTTTTTTTTTTTTTTTTTTTTACAGAGTCTCACTTTTTGTTGCCCTCCTCAGAGTGACGTGGTGTCATAGTTCACAGCAAGAGCCTCGGCCTCCCAAGTAGCTGGGACTATAGGTGCCTGCCACAGTAACTGGTTGTTTTTTTAGAGACAGGGTCTCACTCTTACTCAAACTGATCTTGAACTCCTGAGCTCAAGCAATACACCTGCCTTGGTCTGCCAGAGTGCTAGGATTACTACTCACTCATTCTTCATGCTAGGAACAGGGGACTAGGGAACACCCAGACCTAGCAGGTTGGACCTGTTTGCTCCTAGCAAACAGAAAGGCAAATGATGGGACATCACTTTCATGATTAGGTTACCCAAAGGCTCTGCCTTCTGAGCCTTCTCTGCCCTCTCATGCATACCAGAGGCCATGTTGTGAGCTGCCCTACAGAGGAGCTCATATGGCAGACAAACCCAGAGTGGCCTCTGAGCAACAATCTACTAGAGCACTAATCCCTGTCAACAGCCACGTGAGTGAACATGGAAGCAGATGCTCCCCTAAATGAGCCTTGAGAGTCCTGCAGCCCAGTGACACCTCAATTGCAGCCTGCGACACCCCACAGAGAGCACCCAACAAACATGCCCAGATTCCTGACACACACAGACCGTGAGACAGGAGATGTGGTTTTAAGTCTCTAAGTTTGGGGTTAATTTGTTTCACAGCAATGATAAGCAGCACAGTGCCCCTCCCTCAAAATCTTGGCACAATCTCCCTTTAGATCTGAGTTGGGAGTCATTACGTGTAACTTTGTTTAAAGTTGCTCTTAAAATGCTCCGTCCTTACCCTTATTCAAGGCCCTGAACCAAGCAGATTCGCCCTGCTTTCTCGTCCCAGTAAGCAGCCTGGGCAGTTACAATGTGGCTTATGCACTCTCTTGTCTTAATCCTGAAGTTTCAGCCCAGTGTGCCCAATAGTTTCCTCTCCCAAGACCGCAACGCCGTCTTCACACTAATAGAACTTTATTCCTCCTGGACACTCTCCAGCACGTTCCAATTTGCAGTGAGCATGTAGTTAATCACTTGTTTTATAAGTGCTGGGACTGGAAGAGAATCAGGATAGTAGAAGCTGCGGAATAGGCTTAATTGGGCTTTTTATATGGGCAAGTGATGGTTCTACAATAAGCATTTGATCAATCCTCTGACCCATCGACCATCACAGAGTGCTGCCCCAGCTACTTCGCATTCCCCTCAGCTGGCCCCCACGACCCTCCCTCACACCCCAGGGTCCAACTGTGTTCTATTCCTTGGCACTTCCTAGACCTGCTGGGATCTCTCCTGCCTCGTATCTTTGGCGTCTCCTCTGTTATGAATACTCATTTCTAGTTTTTTTCATGCTTCGAAACTTTATCCATACACCCCCCTGGACCTCTCTGGACAGGTCACGGCTCCTCTCACCCTGTCCCTTCATAAACTCCCCACCAAGGTAGAGGCATATTATTAAATCTGGCCATTTATAAGGCATTTTTATTGATTGCTGTGAAAACAAAGGAACATTTCCCTGGGCTGAGAAGAGGTCAGAGAGTACACCCACGTGCAGGCAGTCCTTGGGGTTCCCTCATTTGTTGCAGAGAGAACTTCCCCTGTAGCCTCATCCTGACAGGGTGACAGGGTCCAAGTAGGAGCTCTGCTCTTGGATGAGAGTCAGGGTAAAGGACAAAACAGAAGGAGGCAAAGAAGGGCTTTGGGATTACTTTTGTTCTACGTAACTTGGCTGCAAAATCCCCGTGGTCTGTCCTAACTTGCTCATTTCACCAATGTAGGGCCAGAGCTGATTGTTAGTTTCTGTGCCCACATTTCCCTTGTGGGATTACTGGTTAGAAAAGAATCTGCACTCTAGGACTCCCTGCTCCGATATCTGTCTGTTTCTGTAAAAATGGAGGCTGACATCCCACTTGACGTGACTTTCTTCCTGTGAGAGGCTGTCCCTGGCTCCCAACTTCCCAAGTCAACTGAGTTGACTTTCTTCCTCTGGGCCCTTATAAGATTCAGTGCTTGCATCTTATATAACACATTAGGCTTTAATTTTTCTTTAACTCACATGTTACTCTACCAGACAAGGAGTTTCTTTGCAACAGCAATGTTATCACTCATCTTTGTCTCCTCAATACCTAGAATGTTTCTTATCCCACAGTATTTTCTCAACATTAATTTGGTATGTGAAGCAATGTTACAATGCCCTCTGTATTATCCAGTCTTTATATGCCATATAATGACAATTGATCATACGTTTTCTTGACTTTTTCTGTAAGAGGTTATTCTTGAGTTTCCCCTTTCGGAAACCTAACTCTGTCCATGTCGATGTCAATGCCTGTCCCTGTTTTAGCCTCTTGCTAGATGGTCCGGACAGTCCCTGCATCTGCTATTTACTCTGCCCTGCCTCAAAATTAAGAAAGAAGTTAGCAAATCTTCATATCAACTTTTTCAACCAAGGAACCATTAGGGTGTGAAGTATGCAAACCTGAGAGAGAGTTGCTAATTGAGCCCTTGGATTCAACTAAGAGAACCCTATAAATGATTCCACTGGAGGCCACACTGCCTAATTGGCTTCTTCCATCTGGGTATTTAAGAGTCCTTTCCCCTGGCCGACACCTCTCACACAGACTCCCAACTCCCAACAACACGCATGCACACAACTTTAGCCAAGTGGTCAGAGATTTGTATTTAAGGTTGTTGCTGTCCACCCTACTCCCAGGGGATTGAGACCAGTTCCTGTGCTCCCTTCATCTGGTAATACTAGTGCTATAAAAGACCTAGCCGATGCCTAAAATACAGTAGACAATTATCATTTCATTCCTCTCATTTAAGCTAGTAGTCACCTGGGGCTGCCTTCCCCTTCAGATCTAATAAAAATTCCAATCCCATCCTGTGCCCACCTGCAGCCCTCCCTACAATGTCCCACAGCTTCCTGGAAAGACTTTCTCTTTGCTACATATCTACTGACCATCCATCTCCACCTTCACACTGGTTTCTATAAGAAATTCTACCACATTTGTATTTTGTAATTTTTTATGGATTTTTATTCACATTGGGAAGCTTGGGGAGCATGGGGGTATGTTCCAACATAGCCTTCTACTTACTTTCTGTTTCTATCAGCCTCTCTCACCCCTTGGTGTTCTTCCAGGTGACCCATCCTGCTAAGCACAGTCCCAGGGACATGTGTCTGGCCTTGGTCCTGGCAGCATTACCACTACTACAGAGTTTTGGTTTACAAAGTTTTCTCCTCCTTATTATCTTGTTTCAGATGCGACTCCAGTACGATCTGGCACCATGTTGATAACAGTTTCCTTCTCTGTTAATCCCTTTACTTCACCTATTCAAGCACCCTACCCCTGACAACAAAGCATCCCTTTTGTTTCCAAAGCCTGTTCTAGAATTGGACTGCCTCTGCCAAGCTTTCAGTGTATTGGCCTGTTCTCAAGTATTGGTCTCTCTTCCCTCGGCTGATCCTGCATTATTTACCACTGAACCCCTTCTTTGGGAAAACCCTAACAATCGACTGGGACAGCAAAGCAGTTTTTGTTCCATAGATGTTTGTACTGAGCCTGAGGCAGCGTTTTTCTCTTGAATGTGCACGCAGGGAAGCAGATTAATCAAAAAGATCTTAAGCAGGCACTGTTTGTTTTGCATGAACAAACAGCAATTGCTCTTTGTTTAAATTTAATAGTTAAAAATGAACAGTTCTGGTGATAATTACCACATATTTATATTGGCATTTTACCTTTTAAGTTCCAGAAGAACAAGAGTTTAACTCAATTGAATCATATTTATCAAGTCAAAGGTTAAGTACTCCTGCCTTTTAAAATTAGAGAAGGCGGTGAGTTACTAAGAAAATGCCCTGAATTAATATTCATGTATAATATACAAGTCATTTTGTTGGGGCAGGGGTGAGGAGAGAAATGAGAGGAACAGAAGATCAAAGGAAATAAGTGTAACAGTAGTCCACTAAATATCGAGGAAGGTACACAGAAAATCATCACTGCTGCTCACATTTGCACTCGCGGACTTGGGTCATTGAACCATGCAAGCGTGTTTGTCCTAGTAGGTCCGGCAGCTCAAACCAGACACTGAAAACCACACCTCAGAACTCATCTTGCTGACAAGGCATGTGCTACACTGTAAGTGAGAATGTCAACAGCGATATTTTCAATAGGAATATTGTTAGTGATAATCTCATGGTTTATGAAATACATCACTGGCTTAAGGATCGTGCTTAATTTTTTTAATGCTTAATTTTAATCCTATTTCTAACCAACACAAACAACAAATTTTCCTTTCTCGTTGTGGGAATCTATTTGTACCTCTCTTTAAAATGTATCTTGTCAGTGCATAGTATGCAGGTATAATATTTAAATTGAAATTCATCTGTGAGGGAGCTTCCTACCTGTTCAGAGTAAGGAATTCCAAATAGAAATATTTGAAAAGAGACAAAATAATAAATTAGAAACAATTACCAATTGGAAATAGAATAAACTTATGCTTATGAAAATGTGTCTATAACTATTTTGGCTTTAAAAAATTAGCATGATCTAAATTATGGAATTATGGAACTAGGAGAACTTCACGGGTTACCAGCCTCTCTGCACTTTGCTAGAGAAGGTAACAAGAGGTTAATTATCTCCCTGAAACCACACAACTTTTGCTAGGTATGGAATTAATACAAAAAGCTTCTTATTTCTAAATTAACATTCCTCCTACAACCTCAGTGTTCCAGTAGTAAATAAAATTAATTTGAAGTATTAAGCTTCATTGTATTTTAATAAATCAATTTTCTAAATGAAATTAAGATATCAATATTTCAACCAGTCAAACCATTGACTTTGTGTGAATATAGTTTCATGTTTATAGTATTTTGCATATTTAATATTCAAGATGTTCTTTCCACAGACCTAATTTTCAATTCCTACAATTATTCAAGGTTGAGAGAAGGATAAGCCATAGACTTTCAATATTTGCATCTTTTATGCCAAATGAGAGTTTAAAAAATTAGTTTCAGTGAGGTTTTAATATTAAAATATGACTTGAATTATAAAATACATTAATAAGAAATATATATTCATTCTCAGATAAGTAAAATGCTTAATCCATTATTCCTAAGCTGATTTTTTTGTTGTTGTCTTATAAGATTAGGTTGCTGATTCCATTTTATTAGAAAAGTGCTTTACAATGCTCATTGAACAATACTTCATACAAATAATCTTTCTTGAGAATTTGAAATAAATCAGTGACTCTCTGACAATTAAAAATAGAAACAGCTATCATATATCACTGTATCAGATATGTTGCTTCCAGTTACAAGTAACAGAAACCCTAAATTAAACTGAATAAACAACAAGGAAATGTGTCAACTTGCTAACATAAAGTTTGGTTTGGTACATTGGGCAACTCAACTATGTCATTGAGGACTTTAGTTCTTTTAATCTCTACAGTGGCATCCGGGGTGCCAGCTTCACCTTTTGTAAAGTAGACCCAAGACTTATCTCCATTTTATAGATGAGGAAACTTACAGTCTTAAAATCATACCCTCACGGTCACTTCATGGTCATAAAATGGCTGCCACTTACAATTAGAGCTATATTACTTATATCCAATGGGAGAGAGAGACACCAGTGCTTCCTGTTACTTTCTAATAAGAGAAAGAAAGAATTTTCACAAAAGCCTTTCATAGAGTTCTCCTTGGGCCTCAGATTCATTCTTGAGCCAAACACTGACAAGGTGGAGTGGGATTATGTTTATTCCATCAGACTCAACCCAGAGTCAGGGTCAGTTGTCCAAAAATGCACTGGTGCTACTCATTGAGGAGGGGAGAATTTCTGAATTCAACTTCCTCCCTGAAACACTCTCTTGACTTCCAAAACATCACTCAAAAGTTTACTTTCCAGCTCTCCAGCCACCACTGCAAAGAATCCTTTGCAAGCAAATGCTCCTCTTCCCTCCCTCCAATGTCGGAGTCACACATGCCTCAATCCTAGGTCCTCTTCTCTTTTCTTTTTCTAACCCTCACCCAAGGTTACTTTACCCATGGCTTTAAACAGCATATTAAACTGATAATTTCCTACCCAAAACTTGCTCGTAAGCTCCAAAATCATAGACCCAACTTTGTTCCACAGGCACATTCAGGAACTCAGGTTTCTTTCCAGTTGTGTTTTTTCTTTCTCTTAGAATAAGGCTTCTCAAACTTGAGCATCAGAATCACTTTGAGGGCTTGTCAAAACACACATCGTTAAGAGTATTATCTTCATCTAAACATTCAAAGTATAAACAGCCGCAAAGAAAGTGCAGTTAAACATCCAGACAAGTTGCCACAAAGAGGGTGCAGGCAGTGGAAAGAAAGGAAGACAGAGGTTAAGGAGGTAGGTACACCTGTTTTCTAAGGCCCCGGCCTGGAAGGATTGTACACCACTCCCACTGTTGTCCTATTGGGCCCTCCCCAATGAAGGGAGCTGGGAAATATTAATATAATGTAATTGGGCATCTCTTTACCCAGCTACTTTCCAGTGCTATAAAAGAAGAGGAAAGTGGGCTTTTGTAAACAACTAGAAGTCTCCACCCCTCTCCAGTCTTATACCAACTTTTTAGCAGTCATACTTGCTTTCTTTAACTTTCTCCAGTACTAACCACCACATTTGTTTCTACATACTGCTCTGCCCATGGCTCATTCATTCTCATCCTTTGGATTCAGTTTAAATGTTACCCACCCCCAGATGTCTTTCCAGAAATATCCTGCCTCAAGGAGCTCCTTATTTAGAGACTTTTAAATCACTAATCACAATGTATTTTTTTTTAATTTAATATCTCTCCCTTGCTGGGAGTCAGCTTCATCAGGACAAGAACCCTGTCCCTTTTATTCATGTGTATGCTACTCATCTGGGAAGAAAATTTTTGTTCTGGCAACTCAAAAATCATTTTTTTCCTTCTTTCTAATTAACTGAATTCCAATTTGATGTACATCTCAGGATATTTCTTCTGAGAAATCAGGTATAGCACCTGAAAATATATAGCACCTTTTCATAACTACAGTATCAAAGAACATTTAAGTAATAAAAACAATGAGAGAATTAGACAATATTTCAGGATGAGAAGAGATAACTGATCTCGACCTTTAGGGAAAGGTTGAACTTAACATGTATAGATGGTCAGGGAAGCTGTGTGTTGTGGTGGCTGGCAGAGGGAGAAATGATACGTATCTTAGATGCAATGAAGTATGGAGTAGATAAGGAAGGTGTCCTGCTCCAGTCTTGCTGCTCTAGAAAAACACCACAGACTGGATAATTTATAAGTAAGAGACACTTATTTCTCACAATTCTAGAGGTGGGAAGTCCAAGATCAAGGCACTAGCAGGTTTGGTGTCTGGTGAGGGCACAATCTCTGCTTCCAAGATGGTACCTTGAACACAGCTCCTCTGAAGGGGAGGAACACTGTGTCCTCACACTGCAGAAGAGACAAGAGGGCAAAAACGACCTAAGGCAATCTCTTCAACTTCTTTTATAAATTCACCTGTCCCATTCAAGAGGGCATAAGCTTCATGATTTAGTCATCTCCTAAAGGCCCCATCTCTTCAAACTATCACACTGGAGATTAAGTTTCAACATAAGAATACAGGAGAACACATTCAGACCGTAACAGCAGCAAAGCACAAGGCATGTTTGGGTACATTTACAGACGAGGACAAGGGAGACGAGAGTGGGACAATGAAAAGGGTAGATCACGGAGGAGTCTCAAACCCTGCCAAGGAGGGTTAGAGCATTTCCAATAGTAAGAAGATGACATAAAAGAGTTTTTTGCACAGCAAGACAGTAACATGACCAAAGTCTAGCAGGTGCTGTTGACTGCCTTTCTGACAGCCATTCCTTCTCTGACTCTGCCTAATTTTAATGGATGATGACCACCAGCTCTGACAATGTACCAGAAGTCTGAGCAATGAGCTTTAAAATAAATCTACTGGGTGCTTCTGGAAAAACACCCTTAAAAACAAAGATAGCACCAAGACAAAATCATCTTTCTACCATCTAGTGACCTCTTCTATGACTTTGTTGTATAAGGATGTGGTCCTTAAGAACTTCTGCAGCAATTCCCCTATGCTCTGAAGATTCAAAAGACTTGGGTCTTTGATGATATTATTGAACTGTTCAATCAGTTCTGGGTCCACCTTCTCCCAGATGACCAATTAAGTAAACTGATATATTTTAGTTTAAGACACTATAGGTCGAGTTTTCTGTTATTTGTGACCATAACATTCTGACTAATGCTAAGAAGGATTTATAAGGGATCAATGTGGATAAATTGATGCAGTGATGAAAATAAAAGCAGGCCTAATAGAAAAACAATTTTGAACATATCCCATGTGTAATTGCTAAATTAAGAAACATGCATATAGCATTCACTATGTGTCAGACACGACAAAGCACTTTGTTCATTAAATCCTCATAAAACTTCTATGCGATAACTACTATCGTTATCCTCATTTTTCCTTGATTTAAAAAAAATTTATTTATTTATTTATTTTATTAACTTGAGACAGAGTCCCACTCTGTTGCCCCAGATAGAATGCCCTGGCATCACTAGCTCACTGCAATCTCAAACTCTTGGGATTCAGTTGATCCTCCTGCCTCAGCCTCCTGAGTAGGCGCCTGCCACATGCCTGACTAGTTTTCTATTTTTGGTAGGGATGGTTTTGGTTTTACTTTTGCTCAGGCTCATCTCTAATTCCTCAGCTCAAGGGATCCACCCACCTTGGCCTCCCAGAGTGCTGGGATTCCAGGTGTGAGCCACCACACCGAACCTATTATCCCCATTTTTCAAATGAGACAACTGAGTCATCAAAGACACAATTTGGCCTATGTCATAGAGCTGTTGGGTAACCAAACATTTGGCCAAGGAGTCTCACTCCAGAGTCTATGGTCCTAGCCATTAGGATGCATTTTAATTTAATACAAGCACTATCTTACTTCTACATAACATTTCTTCATGGAAGATACCATGGTTTTTGCCATTTTAAAGATGAGAAAACTGAAACAGAGAGGTAATTTAAGTCACATGTGTAATAAGAGATGGAGCAAGAAAACCAGGCCCAGTTCCATCTGACTCCAAAATTCCAACCATGTGGCCAAATTCCCAGTTAGAAGACTGAATCAAACATCAGGGAAGAAGTCCCTGCACCAGACTAGTGGCTTTAGAAAAGTAAAGGAAGAAATGTATGCAAGACAAATTGTGTAGAAAGGTTACATAAGAATCATGGATAGATTATATGCAAAGAGAAAGGAGGAAAGATGATTCTGTCTCTTCAAAGCTAAACCAAAACACAGGGATAGTGTTTTCTTGTTGTTGTTGTTGTAAAAAAAAAAAAAAAAGGAAGTCTAGAAAATGAATACTTTAAATTTATATTCTAAGGGAATACTTCAAAGTCCTTGTCAACATATCCAATTACTTGTGGTCAACTCAAAAACAGGTATTATGATTAACTACTACTTGTTTAAGTGGCAATTTCTATGCACACCTGAAAATGTAGTCGAGAAGAAATTGGTAGGGACCTCTTCTCCCTATTTCTTTTACAATTTGAGATCCTTGAGGAAATTGTCTAAACACTGCTCCTTTAATAACTTACCTTCTCCAGAAGCAGGGTACCACTTCCCGTCCTTTCCTCCCAGACCTCTTCCACTGCCACACACAGTCTTCCTCAGGGTAAGACACCAGGAATCATTTGAGAACTTCATGGATTGTACTGTTGCAAACAGACTCTCATAACATACTGCCCTTTCTTCTCAGGCTTCATCTGCACGCTAGTTCTAATTCTTAATCACTTCATTCTTTCCTCTTTTAGCACTTTCCTCCTATCCCTGGGCCAAGGTGAATGATTTTTCTTAGTTTCTTCACTGACTGTAAAAATTTTAGCTCTAGGTCAAGGCATTGGGTTTAGGACGAAATTACTTTTTTCATCTCCACTTGAAACTCTACTTGGTGGCCTCCAGGAATTCGACTTGATTCATTCAATATACTTCCATTAAACTGACTAAGTGCCAAGCGCCATGCTAGAAACTTTAGGTCTATGAGAATGGTCCTTCTCAGCTGTAATGTGCATTGGAAACACCAGGGTATCTTATTAAATATGCACATGTGAATGCCATAGGGCTGGGGTAGGGCTTGAGCTTCTGATTTACAAGAGGATCCCCTGGTGAGGTCCATGCTTTTAGTCCCAGCACCACCTTTTGAATAACAGTAGAGGAAAATGGGACTAGGAACAATTAAGTTCAACAAAGACTTGCAGAGGTTATGATAAATATGTGAGAAACTGAGGATGGAAAGTAGGGGTGTGTCCCAAATCTCTCTGGTCTGTGCTAATTCCCTAGTAATCCCCAAGGCTGCTTCTGAATGATTTATGTATTTCTGGTCCTATTCTGAGCCTCTGTCATCAACTCCCACTCTAAAAATTTGCTCAGCACCTACCAACAACTAATATTCTTCTCTTGTGCCTACAGAAGCATCTCTCTGCTTTGCTATTATCCTCCTGTGTTTTGCTTAAACCTTCACAGCATTTCCTCATCCTGTCTTCTAACATCTCACCCTTGGTCAGTCACCACTCAGAAAGTTCAACTTTCTAGGCATACGATGCTGAATTAAAATGACATAAATGACTTCATCTATGATCACTAGCAGTATATAAAAATATTTATGTGTTATTCTTTGCATATAAAAATAATAATAATAATAATAATAGGCAACAGTTGGGGAACATAAAATATGCCAAGTGTGGCTATTTCATTTTAGCAGATGAGATATTATAGCCTATGAGACTAATAGTACCCATTTTGCAATTCAATGTAACTGAGACAGGGAGGTTTAGGACACGTTGCCATTAAGTGGCAGGGCCATAATTTTGAACAAACAAATTAGGTCTTCAGAGAATGGTGCCTTTTAAAGTAAAGTGAGTTGTAGTACAATGTATTTATCTTTTGTGGTAAGGTTGGGAATGTGTGTGTTAACCACTCCTGTGGCATGGGAAACCTCTTCCATGAAATGGAAGAAACTGGACATGTCCTCCTCTGGCTATGAGAAGAAGGGTGTTTAAAATCATGCTATCAAACCTGTATAAACAGCTGTGCTCTGGTAACTTAGGCCCCTAAAAGAGTCACTTAAACTCTTCATTCGGCTCTGCCTCATGTAGATGAGAGATTCACTTTTATTTGATGCTTTAGGTTCTGATCAAGCCTCTCAGTCAAGTGTCTTGAAATGCAAATACAAATTTTGGTTTTATAAAATCATCTGGGTTTAGCAGTAAATCTGATCTCAATAGAGAATTGTATCACATTGGGTTCCTTTTATGCTGTCACTATAATTGAATTGCTTTTTCACCAGAAGGATTATTTTGAACTCATAGAAAACTTCTTAAAAAAAAAAAAAATGACAATGAAAGCTCAAAGGACATTCAATATGAAACCAAATTATTATGGCATTAAAGGATCTAACTTAAATCCATAAAGGCAAGAAAATTCAAAGCAAGGTTTCAAGAGTAAATTCCTCCAGTTCCATGCCTCACTGCATGTCTGTGACCACTTCCTTAGACATAGAGCAGGGAGTAGAGGCAATTAAATTATTTAGCTGATGACAACTCCTATGGGCCAGTAGATCAAAAAAGGAACTCAAAATATTATTAGTAATAGGAGCAAGACTATAAGGGAACAATCCAATTTTTTATTCCAAATGAAGCCTTTTGCTATTACTGTCCTCCTATTTGTTCTTTGCCGTACTTTCTGGAAGCTTCTCTTTCTTTCTTTCTTTCTTTCCTTCTTTTTTTTTTTTAGCCATCAAAATGATACAAAGAGAAAAAAAGAGAGAGATTCTATTTCAAGTGCTATTATCACCCCTCTACCTCTCTTAGCCACCTCCCACCCCCAACCACCACTGCTCCATAGATTCCATGTACTTGTCTTCATTTTCTATTATCTCTTCCTGACAAAAGAAAGCTTTCTTTCTTCATTCTTCTTTGCCCCTGCAAAGCTTCAAATACAAATCCATTTCCTTTATTAGTGCCTTTGCCAGACCTCTGCCCTAGCTTGACCGTGATGTTTACCTCTTCCCAACGTACATGCTGAGGGTGTTCTAATGTGTTAAGCAGTCAAGGACAGTGCTCCTGTGTCAATGGGCAAGCAAGACCTTTTTTCTATTTCATCAGATTATCCAAAGAGCCTTGAACTTATCTGTAATGTGCTTCACATGGGGCCTGAAGACAAATATTTCCTGTATCTTCCTATAACAAAGTAAAGTAAATATTTGGGAATGGCTTTCATTCATAAGGAATAATTCTTTCCTGTAAGTTACCATAGCCTCTGTCCTCTCCCCAGATTCTTTCTATGACAACTACAGGTTGTCCCTGTCTTGGGTAGACTCTGATGAGCACACAGAGCAGGTTTTTACACAGTTGGGAACAAGTCTCTCTCCTCTTATTGCTCAGTAGCATCTTCAGTTCAATCATGTGCACCACTTTGCAATTCAGAGAATTAGGAAAACTTTTCCTCTACTCTTTTTCCCTTTGAAACCAAAATGGTCTGAAATAGTTCCCCTTGCATAATTTCAACTCAATGTATTAACCTTTTCTTTCTGGCTATTATCCATGCTACAGAAATATCTGGGAAGGTGTAAAACCTAAATTTAGCTACACGAACAGAAATATGCTGATTAATCTTTATTATGCCCAATTTTCAGCTCTACATCTCTTTCCTGCACTGTATTTCAACTTATTCAAATGAACTGATAGACTGCAGTTCTGCATCCTTTCCACAAGATGGCACTACAAGTTTCTGTATTAATTATCAAGCAGGGCAATGCAATAGAATTCTAAAATTTATAGTTTAAATTACATAAATTATAGTTGAATATAAAGGGAAAATAATAGCACAAAAGCTATATGATAATATAATTTTCTTTAAGATATTTTCACTCCCCTTAAAAAAGTAATCAGTGAAAATTAAAATGACCTCAAGGAAATTTGTGCTTTTATTTCTTCCTTGTTTTTAATATCTATTAAATCAGGAAAACCTTTCTCCTTTAGAATAACATGATATTTCTACTGGTGCAGAGGTGTTAGACCTCTTTTTAGCTTCTATTTTCTTGATTTAATTTTTCTAAAAATGTAATAACTACTTATCTGGAAAAACTACCATTTCATTGTTATTGACATATAAAAGTGTCAGAACTTTTTGTGAAAAATAAGAACTATGAATTCAAATTGGGATATTATGACATCTATGGGCATGACTCCATAAAGAGTAGACTTTTTCAACAGAAGATATATCAATAATGAAAGCAATAAAGAAAATAACAGGAAAAGTAAAGGGAATGCATAATTATTTAATTTTTTTATGTCCAAGTCCTCAAGTAACTCTGTGGAATAATAATAATAGTTAACGTTTGTTGAGGTCTTAGTCTATGCTAGCACTATGCTGGATCCTCTACAGTAATGAACTCACTTAATTCTCAAAGCCCTACCCAGAGGTTAGTATTAACCACATTTTCATGGAAAAAAATGATACTCAGCAAATCATTCATCCATTAATTTATTGCCTCAATACCTGATTACTGAGTGCCTACTATGTGACTTGAGTATTTAAGCATGACAGTTGCATTTTAAAACCCAGAATCGGCTGAGACCAAAGCCCAAAATTTTATCACTTAATTACAGAACTATAAAGAATCAATTTCTCAGATAAGCCTAACAGGCAATTACACAAAGAAAAAGAGAAGAAAACATTCCTCTACAAAATGAGTAAGAAAATTGACACACAACCAAAACCAGAATTAGCTTCTTGCTCTAGTATCTTCCATAAGGTTGATTTAAAGTTTCTTTATACAAAGTTCAACTTGGCCCAAATATGATGTAAATTTTAATTATACAACCATAACCATTTCTTAAACACCTAATCTGTACCAGAGTTAAAAAACAACAACAACAAAAATTCATTTGTTAAATAAGTGTCAAGTAAAAGATCGGTGAAGGAAAAGTAAAGGAACACATAACTATTTACTTTTTTTATTTTTTTAGAGACAGAGTCTCACTTTCTCACCCTTGGTAGAGTGCTATGGTGTCACAGCTCACAGCAACCTCCAACTCCTGGGCTTAGGCAATTCTCTTGCTTCAGCCTCCCAAGTAGCTGGAACTACTGGTGCCCGCCACAACACCCAGGCTATTTTTTTGTTTCAGTTTGGCCGGAGCCGGGTTGGAGCCCATCATTCTTGGTATACGGGGCTAGCGCCCTACTTACTGAGCCATAGGTGCCACCCACCATTTACTTTTTTTATGTCTAGGCTCTGAAATATGCCTTTTGAGGAGTAACTTTATGGAATAATAATAATGACGATAATAAAAGCAACAGTTTTCAGTTTAGATGGCAGGCAAAACAAAAGGGGGAAAACCTTTCTACTCCTGCAAAACAAACAAACAAAACATAGATATCTGTATAGAACATTAAAAATTATTTAAATAGTATGTAGCCAAACTCAACAGTAGGAAAAAAATCTTCAAGTTACATAGTGGAAAAAGTCACAGAGTAAAAAGAAATTAAAAGCTGTACTACTCATGGGGTATCAGAATACCACAATCAGATAATCAGGCTCTAATACTTTGTAAAGGTAAGACTCAAGGTGCAGAGCTTGTATGCAGCAAGAACTAGATTCGCTGCCTAAAATGGGAAATCAAGAAAGAATTTTCCCGCATGAGTCCAGTGGACCCAGAGACAGCCACCTGGCTAGGGATGTGAAGGAGTCTACACAGAAAAGTCAAATCTGTGCTCAGGTGAAAAAATATCTGTGTTTACACTGCCTATGTCATGCAGAAATCTCAAACTGTCTGAACACGATAGTTCAGAACCTTAGTAGAGGCCATGGGAAAACACTCCTAAGGGCAGTCTCCAGAACCCTTATAATACTTCTAAGAAAGATAATTCTTACAAAAGGTGAACTTATACAAAAGCAGAAATTATACTTACAAAAGCAGAAATTATATGAGAAAGTTTAATGGTAAACAAAGTGGAGATTTCACAACTGTGACAATACAGTAATCTAAATGGGATTTTAATGAACATGTCTAAAATGTTGACAGAATTTTTTTAATGATCACAACATTAAAGCTAAAAGAACTTGGATCGTTTATAAACTACTGGAAGGAAACAACAAAGTCACTAAAAAAAAAGCTCAATAGACTTTATAGCTAGTGATTTAGAGACAGCAGAAGAAAAAATAAGTGAATTGAAGATATGTCAATTAAAATAATCCAGAACACAGCACAGAGAAGTAATAAGATAGAAAATGTGAAAAAGGAGTTAAGAAAAATAGAAAATAGAATGAAAAGATTTGGATTTGAACAAATGGCAAAGAGATTTCCAGAAGTTGATAAAGACATTAGACCTCGAACACACCACCGAAGACTAACAGAGCACACGTTATTCTGAGCAAGATTAATAAAACAAATCCTTTCGCAGACACACAGTAAAATTGTAGGATAAAATATTCAAACTTAGGAATCAGGAGAAAATCCTGGAAATAAACAGAGAAAAGACAGATTAACTTCCAAAATGAACAATCAATATGAAAACTGTATGTTTATTGTGGGCAAGAGAAGAGATGTTCATTTTCTTTTAAAGTGCTAAAAGACAATAAAATACTGAGCTAAATTTTAGAATAAAGTGAAGGCAAATTATAGATAAATCTTGATTTATTTATAACATTTTTAAAAAGCATACATTTACCACCATTTCTTTTTTGTACAGCATAATTTTCTTTTAAATCAAAAATTGCCCAAAGGCTGGTTAAGGTGGCTCACACCTAGAATCCCTGCATTCTGGGAGGCTGAAGGAGGAGGATCACTCGCACCCAGGAGTTTGAGGTTGCTCTGAGCAAGGGTGATAACAGGGCACTCTTGCATGGGCAACAGAGCGAGACTCTGTCTCAAAAAAAAAAAAAATGCTCAAAGTGGAGGGTAAAACTAATGAGGAGAATAAACTCCACTTCTCTTTAAGGAAACTGTACCAGATCAAGTACTTGGGGAGCACGTCTTCTATTACTATCACAGCCAGAAGAAGTGTTGAGTTGCCTTCCTAAGAAACTGCCTGTTATGTTAAAGAAAAATAAATTTTAAAAAAAGTAAACTTTTGTTTTCTTCAAAATATCCAAAAACAATGAAAGTTTTCCTTCAATTATTTTAGGTATAGGTTTAAACCCAAAACATTGCTTTTTCTCTAGTTGCCATGTCCATCTTTGGGACAGGAGCAGATTGAGGAGTTTTAACTTTGGGCCCTATAGATCTAGGGCAAGCTGGGTCTTCTTAGTGTAGGTCTGGCCTGTGCCTTGCAGGGAGTTTAGCACCTCTGGTCTCTACCCCCCAATTACCAATAAATCTCTCACCCATGCTAATTATTTTGACAACTGAAATTTCTCCACACTTTTGGAGGACCAGTTTCACTTCACTGCAGAACTAATTGCTTTTCTTCTCCAGTCACCTCCAAAACTGCCATCAGCACAGCCCTTATGTAAAGACAGTTCTTATCACCTTCATTACCCTTCCTCTTATCACCTAGCCCTAGCCATTGAAACAAAGCTGGCTCTAACCAGAATAGCAGTTTTGCCCTGATTGGTGCTGATTCTCAATCCCTATTCAGTTACAGTCAATGCAATCTATAAAATATAATGTTCCACAATGAATCAATCATATTGAAGTTAGTTCAGGTATAAAAACTCATGAGGCCTGTGCTCCTGAGTCCCCTGCCTTGTTTCTATTTCCCTGTCCATCGACAATTCTGCAGCTTGTTGTAATTCTGAGCCCTGAGTCAAAGCCTTTCAACCTCTTACTCATCTACCCTGTTTGCATCTAGAAATTCAACCTCACATTTGTGTTGCATGGAAGATATTAGGTCAGAAGTCTAGGGAAATCAGTAATTAAGCCCATTTGAAAGTCTGAGAAAATTGAGAAGAGTAGTAGTACTTCCCTCCTGGAGACAGAGCATTCTCAAAATCATAAATAAGTCACTGGAAGGAGGGAAATGTTTCCTGTTTCCAAGTAAGGAAATCAGGGAGCAACTTAGAGTGTTTTCCTATTTTATTATTTGAATATGGTGAAGTTCTTCAAATAGAAAATAAGTCATATTCTTTTATAACGAAGTGTTTTCTTGATGGAGATAATTATTTTCTCCCATTAAAAGACAGAGTAAGAAAAATGTAATTGGCAAAGACAGTGGACAACCAAGTGGTGAGGTGAGAGGGAGGCGATTTTAGTGGACAGGGCCTCTTTGAGGCCTGTTGAGATACAGCACGCTTGGAGGCAGAAACATGGAGGAACCCTCCGGAAATGCAGGGAGAGAAAATGGAACAGGGCATCAGACTGCATCTGAGCCTCAGGAAGCAGCCCACAAGGGAGTGACAGTGGGCAAAGCAGCAGCCCCTTAGCACTGTCTCCACAGGGAAGATGAATGTCCAGGGGAAAAGTGCAGGAGAACCAAACTACAGAACAAAAAAAGAAAGAAAAACATGCCTATCTCTAGGACATTTACACGTAAGACAGCATAGATTGAAGAGTATCCAAAGACATATATTTTCATCCATTCATTCATTCAGGAAGTTTTTATGGAGTAACTATAATATGACTGGCACTGTGCAAGGTGCTGCCCAAGGGTGAGCATAATAAAACCCTTGTCCTTCAGGGTTTGGTGAGGAGGGACTACAAATAGCCAGACACAAAACAGTGTTACAAAGTGGTACAACAGAATACAGGGTGCTATGGAAACTTAGAGGAAACCATGACTTTTTCCATGACTTCACAGATTAATTTACTTATTTATTTTGGGAAAGGATCTCACTCTGTCCCCAAGGTTAGAGTACAGTGGCATCATCATAATTCACTGTAGCCTTGAAGTACTGGGCTCAATCGATTTTTTTACCTTATTGTTTATAGTAAGTGCTGGAACTACAGGTATATGCCAATGTACCTGACAGATTTTAAAAAATATTTTTTGAGAGATGGGGTCTTGCTATATTGCCCAGCCTGGTCTTGAATTCCTAGCCTCAAGTGATCCTCTTCTTGGACTCTCAAAGTGCTGGGATCATAAGCATGGGCCAATATGTCCAGCTCACAGACTTTTTCTTCAAAGGGTGAACATAAAAGTGAAAAGTGAAGATGTATAGAGCAAGATACTGAGGTGTGGGAATTGCAGTTTGTCTACAAAGGTCAGAACCTCAGTCTCTTATGGGAGAGGGTAAAGATAGGTCTAGAGAGGTAGGCAAATGCCTGTTTATGAAAGATCTGTGCCATATAACTTAAAGTTAAAAAATATTTAGAGAAAGTAAAACATGGAAAATGCCATGGTCTAAATATTTGTTCCTCAGAAAATTTATTTGTGGAAACCTACTTCCCAATTCAATAAAATGAAGAGGTGGTTAAATTATGAGGGTTTACCCTCATGAATAGGCCCTTACGAACAAAGCCCAGGGGAGTTTTAATTCTCCTTCCACTATGTGAGGACACATAGAAAATGCCATCTATGAGGAGTGGGTCCCCCACCAGATACCAAATCTTCTGGCAACTTGATCCTGGACTTCTCATCCTCCAGGACAATGAGGAATACATTTCTAGTGTTTATAAATTACTGAGTGTAAGGTATTTTGTTGTAGCAGCCCAAATAGACTAAGACAGAAAACATGCCCAACATTTATTAATGAACCACCCAACACTCATTTCCAATGTCCTTCATCCTTGCCCTTATCTCTCTCTAGAAGCTGAAAACACTATATATTTACTTTCTTAGAGTTGGCATGGCCATGGACCCTGTTCTGGCTAGTGTGATTTAAGCAAAGGGTTAATGGGTAGCCTTCTAGGGAAGATTTGTCCTCCCTGATAAAAGGGCATAGGCATGTGTGAGGAGCTCTCTCACCACTCTGACCTCACCTTTTGCTTCTTATCTTTAAATTCTGAGTTTGAGAACATGATGCTTAGAACTGCAGAAAAGACCAAAACATTAGTCTAGTGCCCTAGAATTTGGAGATGCTAATCTAATCTTCAAACCATATGCCTCTAAGATTTTGATACATAAACAATAAATATTCCTATGGCTTAAGCCACCGTCATTAGGAGTTTTCTGTTACATGCAGCCAAAATCATTCCTGGCTATTATAGAGAATGAGTTAGTAGGAATTACATTATTTTTTATGGTACTCATAAAAAAAGTAAGCTTAATCTAAAATGTTCTGGGGACTCTAAATCAGCATAGTACTAGCTGCTAAACAATTTTCCAAAGTGTTTACTACTTGCACATCACAGATAGATGAAAGTCCTCTTACTTTTTGAAAATACCTCTCCCCCCCTTTTTTTGGAGACAGAGTGTCACTCCATTGCACTGGGTAGAGTACTGTGGCATTGTCATAGCCTCAATCTCTTGGGCTCAAGAGATCCTCTTGCCTCAGACTCCCAAATAGCTGGGGCTACAGGCACCTGCTACAGCCCAGCTAGTTTTTCTGTTTTTAGTAGAGACTGAATCCTGCTCTTGCCTAAGCTGGTCTTGAACTCTTTAAGTTCAAGCAATACACCCACTTCAGCCTCCTAGAGTGCTAGGATTACAGGCATGAGCCACAAGTTCCAGCCGAAGTATCCTTTCTTGCCAGTATATCAACAGTGTTATACTGAGTTGGGCATAGTTTTATTTGTTCCTAGTCTTACTCTTTAATTATATAGAACTATTTGCTTCATCACTATCCATTTAGTTTGTTTTGTATCCTTTGGTTAAGCTTACAGTATAGGCTTATTTTCATTTGAGCTATAATTTTTTAGATTATAGACTGGACTGCAGGTATACATTGTATTCTGAATAGAACACAACCACATTTCTACTGATAAAGCAGTAACTCTCAAAAGAAAAAAAAGAAATCTTGGGGGGAGGGGCAAGATGGTGGACTGGAGGCAGCTTCCGACAGAGGCTCCTGTCCAAAAGGAAAGATAACCTCCAGGAACTGCCCAATTGAGCTGAAGACTGGGAACCCAGCTGAGATAGAGAAGGGATAACTGCAGGTCACCTCTGCTATCGCAAGCTGCGACTCCAAGAAACTAAACTTCAGGCAGAAAAACTGAACTAAAGTTTTCCGCCATTCTGAACTTCCAGGACACACTTACCCCCTTACCTAACGCATCAGAAGCCTGACCTCTGCTGAAACTGAGGGAGGAGGACTTGAGCAGCGCCCACCCTCATTGTTTGCCGGAACAGACGGTCTGCCAGGTAAGAGAGTCCGGGGCCCCACCAAGCTCCCCAGGCCAGGGACTCTGCCTGGAACCATGGGGCTCCACTCCGCCCCCGCAGAGCCCACCATCTGCTGCGGCCAGGGTCTCTGCTGGGACTCCCATGTGGCTCCAATCCAGGCCACACCAGGCCACAGCCAGCCACTCACAGTGGCCAAGAACTCCGCCGGGACCCCCACGCAGCCCCAAGTGCCACCCTGCCAGGCCTAAGCCCACTGCCAGCAGTGGCCAGGAACTCCACCGGGATTCCTGCATGGCTCTGATCTGTGCCCCACCCGACCTCGGCCTGCCACCCCCCATGGCCAGGGACTCTGCCCGGACCCCCGCCCGGCTCCAATCCGTGCCCCACCAGGCCTCAACCCACTGCCCATAGCAGCCAGGAACTACACAAAGACCCCCCTGTGGCCCCAATTGGCACCCCTCCTGGCTTTGGCCTGCCACCAGCTGCGGCTAGGAACTCTGCTAGGCCTCCTGCGCAGCTCCAATCTGTGCCCTGCAGGGCCTCAGCCTGCCACCTGCTATGGCCAGGGACTCCACCAGGACCACCATGTGGCCCTGATAGGTGCACCACCAGGCATTGGCACACTGCCCACCATGGCCAGGGACACCCATGCGGGTCTGATCCGTGCCCGCCGGGACTCAGCCCTGCACTCGCAGCAGCCAGGAACTCCGTTGGGCTTAGGCTCACCACCTGCTATGGCCAGGGACACCGCCAGGATCCCCACGTGGCTCTGCACCACACCCACCAGGCCTCTGCCTGCCTGTCTGGAGCCTGCATCCTCCCCTACCCTCTCGGCCTCTGCGCCAGCCCCACTCAGGAGGCAGCAGGACCCGTGCCCTCCCTCCGGAGCCCTCCTCCCAGCCAGAGACTGCTGGAGGTATGGTTCCCTTTGCAAAGGCCACCGGGTGCTGGGCACTCCCAGAATTGCGTGCACCATCCCACACCCTGCTGCTTGATCTGGGCGTACCATATTCCAGAGCTGCTCCCACAGCCAGAACTCCCTGGCTGGGGCAGTAACAGAAGAGCTACACAGGGTCACTCCCTACAAAGATCCAGCAATAACAGAGTGCTCCTGCCATGGTCTGATCTGGCCCCAACTCTGAGGACGATCATAGGCAACAGTGAAAAATAATCATGAGGCAGAATCAACAAACTCTGGCAATATGAATAATCAGAGTAAATCAACTCCCCCAAGGAACGACAAGGTAGATACAGCACAAGATCCCTTACATAAGCAAATGGCTGAGATGTCAGAAATCGAATTCAGAGTCTGGATAGCAAATAAGATCAGCAGAATGGAGGAAAACATGGAATTAGAATTTCCAGCAGTAATCCAAAAGATGACCCAAAAGATGTCTCAAGAATTCAATGAATTCAAAGACAAAATCACCAAATATTTTGACGAATTGAGACAAGAAGTGACAGCCCTCAAAGATCTTAGAAATACAGTAGAATCCCTCAGTAACAGAATGGAACAAGCAGAAGAAAGGATTTCTGACATGGAAGACAAAGCTTTTGAACGCTCTCAAACTTCCAAACAGGAAGAGAAATGGAAGGCAAAAGCGGTTCATTCTCTCAGACAGCTCTGGGATAACTTGAAGAAAACCAATATTTGCCTCACAGGTATACCTGAAAACGAAGAAGTGGTGTCAAAAGGCACAAGGTCTCTTCTTTATGAGATTATGAAAGAGAACTTTCCAGACATGCCAAAAGATCCTGAAATTCAGATAACAGACAGTTTCAGAACCCAGCACGACTCAACCTGAATAAGACATCCCCCAGGTTAATATGAAGGAGAAAATTCTGAAAGCAGCCAGATGTAAGAAATCCATTACCTACAAGTGGAAGACTATTAGAATAACTGCAGATCTCTCTGATCAAACCTTTCAAGCTAGAAGAGAATGGTCATCGACTTTTTTTTTTTTTAAATACATGTATTTTATTATTCTTCATTACAGTTTTTGGGGGGGCCCCCCACCACCCCTCTAG